>LPNX010430340.1:0-49163 GCA_001517045.1 Pseudotsuga menziesii
TATGTAGCTGAGAGGTAGACCAAAAAAAAGCATGGTATATAAAAGAACAACATACATAAAATACTAAACATTGTATCCATGTAATAAAACATGCACCATTGGTTTCATGCATGTAGAGAAGTATAGTGTCTATGAACCATTTAAAGTCTCAGTTTAGAATAGATACAAGTTAATGTAGTTGATAACATATATAATCGTATGAGCATAAAAAAATTAGTAGATAATTACATGAAATAGTAATGAAAATGTATCAGTATGTACTTGCAGAAGCATACATGAAAGTAGGAAAGGATGTGAATGGGTGTTGGGTAGAGAGGAAGGGTTGTTGCATAGATGTGAGGTCAAATACGGCATACAATAGGTTGACTACAAGAGGTAAGTGCATGGATTTCTCCGAGGAGGGTGGATGATCCAGACGTGTAAGGAACCTCCTCGGAGTGAACAATGGTTGTTTTAAAATGTTGAGTGGCATTGAAAGTCTCTATCTTAACGGATAAGGTGAAAAGGTATTGTCATGAGGTCAGTTCTAGAGCTATATCCTTTAAGGAAGATGGTTTAGTGGAAAGGAGGCACAAATCTTTTTCAAATACGCCAAGGAGTTGGTTTTCCGCATCATCAAAAGTTGTGGCAATGTTGATCTGGCCGGTGTGGTCTTGCAGGGAAACCTTCAACATGTACCTATAATCACATTCTAAAAACTCACCATCGCACTTGATGCAATGCCAAGTGTTGTGAACCCGATGAGAAATCTTTTTCATGCATTGTATTCCATCAACAAAGAGAGGGCATGCAAGGAAGTGGAAGTCATCCATGTTAATGGCAATGATGGAAGCACGTATAGAGAACCATAATGCCTTCTCAGAGGGTTGCATGATTTGCAACTCAAGTAATGTTTTCTTTGGATTGCTTTGAGACGCAGAGCACATAAATTTCCAACTCAATGAAGGTGAAGCTGCATGGAAACCACTTTCAGTGAACCATTTTTGAAGGATGTGGGTTGGCTCAATATCTGGATTTATATGTAGGGTAGTATTTGCAACACTTTCAAGTGTTCTTCCATTGAAATCAGTAAGACGAGCACCCTTGATTGCAAGGACATGATGTGGATCAGAGGAGTACAATGAAGCAAGTTGTGAGCCCTCAGTGTGGCAATGATAGCCCCAGAGTGTGACATCTATGCTAAAGCAAGACGTGTCTCTAAGGGAAACAGTCCTCCTACTGATTTCAGAGCCATATTTTTTCCGAATTGTTGATGCAGGGGATACGGAGATGACCATGCCAATAAGGTCAACCATGGAATTTAGCAGTGCCACTTGAAGGTCATCGATTGTTTTAAAGTGGAAGGAATGTACAGGAATTGAGGGGATGGCATGTAGGCAAGGTTGGATGGTTGACGTAGAAGAGAGGACAATCTCAATATGGTTGTTCAAATGGTTATATGCAGGGTTAGTTTCTTTAATTGTGCCATTAATGGAGACAGTGTAGACAGTCCCTATTTCAATTTGGGAATAGAAGGAGTCAACAAAGTTGTTAAATGCAGACACATGGATTTCTTCTCTAGAACAGTCAAGAAGGTCAAAGCCAAATAGTGTCCCTGGACCTTTTTGGTTGGTGTATTCATGGATGGTTGTCTTTGCAATTAAACGACCTTGAATGGACCATTTTTTGTGGTTGGGGTTAAGTGTTGTGAAGGGAATAATAGCAAGTGGCATGGATACTGGTGGAGTTGATGTTTGGGATGAGAAAAGAAGAATACTTTCTTGTGTGAGTCCAAGTGATTGGCTAGTTGATGAGGCATGTGGAAGTCCAAGGCCAGGTGGGAGTAAAAGAGGCAAAGGACTCCCAATTAGGGCAACTTTGTTGTGGATCAATTCAAGTTCAAGCACTGATATATTCTTGGCAAGAAAAAACAAAAGAGAATTCATAATAAAAAATATGAATAAAGTGTTAGCGGGTGGGAAAAAAACTAGAATAAATGTTTGGAAGAAAAAATGAGATTAAGCAAAAGGGAAAGAGAATGTACGTGGCATCGTGGACAATGTTGCCGATGCATTTGATTAGTTTGATGATAGAGCCTTCTTGAATTCCGTCGTCTGAGAGGAGGGGGTTGAAGGCAATTGGAAGCAACGTTTTGTGTGTGTTGGTGCCATCCGAGATAGTCATTTGGAAGGGCATATTTGTTGATTTGTTTGAGCCGACTGTGGAAAGCGAAACAACCTGCAGATATGGTTGGAGGTGTACTGAACCAGATAAGAGAAGAGAAATCACATCTTCTGTCAAGGGCGGTTCCATTGGGTGGGAAGAATCCTGAGATATATAGAAATAAGGTAACTTAGATATAGGAGACAAGATGGAAAAGGAGGTAATGCAAGAGGTGAAAACAATTTAAAAGAGAAAATCTAAAAACTAACTTGAATCCGCTAAATCGATATAAACTAAAATTTCATGTGGGAATTCTGAAAGACTCTCATATGAGATACATAAATTTTGGTGAAAGTTAGAGGTATATATTAATTCTTTGAGAGACATATGTAATGAATGTCATCAAATACAAAAAAATCCTTGTAAAGGTGGAAGGAAATAGAAAAGCCATGATAATGACCTATTTCCACTTGTAATTGGTGGATAAAACTCTGTTGGAAACAACACATTTGAATAGCTTGCACAATTAAACTGTCAAAGTGAAACTGAACACATAGCATTTCAAGGGATAAGGCATTATCTTGTTGTCTAGATATATCTTAGTAGATGAGTAGAACTCCATTTTTTGTAAGTACGTATACATAAATATGTTATGGTTTATGTAAGATGCACCTATGAACACTACCAATAATGGTGTGCTTAATTATCCAATTGATTCAACTTGCTAAGTCAATCGATTCATCCATTTCAAGGAATTCAAGGGATTCAAGCCTTCACTCTTCTGCCATTGGACATGTATGCACAAATATTAAGAGATTAACTATTCTCTAGCCTGTTCTCGGCTTTTGGACTCTCCACAATAGTAACCTTCTCTTGTTTATCGTTTTTTATGCATGCATCAATATCGTTTTTTTGGAAAACATAATCCATCCGCTCCAAGGAATTCAAGCCACCTACTCTTCCATCATTGGACATAGATACACACATTAAGAGACATAATTATTTTAGGGACATCAGTTACTAGAATCAATTGAAATTTAATATATTTAGGGACAATTTTGTATGAGACTGGTTTAATATGTATATATGAATGACATTTGGTTTCCACACACACACACACACACATATATATATATGAATGAATGAATGACACTATATATATATATATTATAAATTGTTATAGCTTTCGGATCGTGAGATACGTTGGTTGTTGGATGCGAAATTGGATAAGCAGAAAAACAACTGAAAAATTACTATTTTTTTTATAAATAGATAACTCATTCCCACTCATAAGACTATTAAGTTTAACACTCTATCAACTTGACTTGTGCTTGAGTTGTAAATCTATGCCCTGCTTATTACTGGCTACTTTGCAGTCATACTTAAAATGGGGACATTATATGTAAATGGTTTTATTCACCTAATTCATATTCACAGAAATATATAAAATCTATGAAATAAAAAAATGGCAGTGCAAGGAGTAGAAACTTGGTATAATTGGCAAGAATATATGCAAAGGTGGAAGAGACACAGTAACAAACTTATCAAACCTTGTCAAATTTGATAAAGGTATTCCCTTTAATTAGAGTTTTGCATGCTTAAGTGATTTCAATGTGTAATCTTTCCCAAAATTAAAATAGTGTTGGACCAAATATTAAAAAAACGTTGAGAACAAGCTGGAGAAAAGTTATATCTCTTAATCTTGGTGGATACATGTCCAATTGCAGAAGAGTGGAATTGCTTGAAATGGATGAATTGTGTTTAAAGGAAAAATACCACAGGCTGGGGAGAGCAAATCTAAATAAATATAAGCCATAAATTCATGTGAGAATTTTTGAAGACTCTCATACTATATACAGAAATGTTGGGGAAAGTTTGAGGTATATATTGATTCTAGTAGAGACATATGTACTGAATGTAAGTGACTACCGTACAATCTATCATAAAGATGGAAGAAGAAAAAACAATGTTAATGAGCTAGGTCAGCTTTAATTGATAGATAAAACTCTTTTGGAAGCAAAAATTATGATTAGCTTGCACAAGTAAAATCTCAAAGTGAAACTAAACATATAGCAATTCAAACCAGCAACAATTCCATTGTCATGTATCTGTAAGAATTTTTGTGTTCGTTTTAAGAGCATTCTGTATATGCAAAAAAAGAATTGTACCATTAGGTTACAGTAAAATCCCTACATATATTAATTTACAATCAAAGAATTAAAGATAAACGATGATTACCTGCACATATTAATTGCATGCCAGGTAATGTAATTTAGTGAATGATTACCTGGATATATTCATGACATCCTGATATATATATGATATTGTAGTGAATGCTTGGAACTAGATTATGGAAAATCTGTGAAAGGCCTTGTACCTGATATCTATTCATTTTGATATCCTATATAAGGAGTTACCAGTTTTGACTATTGTATGAGAGTGAACTATTTTCTATTTTAGAAAAGGAGACCATGTAATGAATTTACTATTCTTGGGTTTCTAGGCTCTCACTAATGGATATTAAGGTTAGCTTTATAATAAACTTAACCTTTTACTCATGTGTAATAAACAAACAAAAGTTTAAATCTCAACATCAAACTTGATCATTGAGTTTATGGGAAAAATATGTATCTTTGAGTGAATAACACTATTAAAGATAAAACTTTGTTCTTTTATAAAGATAATATAAATTCTGTTAACCTATTTGCCCGACGATATGCACCGATCGGACGACCGGCCGCGTCGGACGTGACCGGTCACGCACGGCCGGTCGTCAGATCGGTGCATATCATCGGTTCGAAAGTGAACTCCATATAAATTCACCCCTTTCCATTTTAATATTGATTTAAACATGATCTCAAACAATGAGGCTTCTACGCTTAATTAATTAAGAGTGGTATATGATGGCTACAGGAAAGGATTCCCTCACGTTTGACATAGTGATTAATAAAATCCAGTACTTGTGTAATTCCTATAATAAGGTTACAGAGAACTTGGTTTTTAAAGGAAAGTTCAATGCAGAACTATATCCTTGGCTCTCTAAATCTCAACGCAACGCAACACAGGATTATGCACAAAATATTTACCGCTAATGATAGTATAATAGTTGATGTAATAAGTATTAAAAGGAATGAATGGGTAAATTTGATTATACAGAATGTTCCCATTTTAAAACTAACCACTTAAACTAAATGATTCATTTTAAAACTAACCACTTAAACTAAATGATTCATTTTAAAACTAACCAGATAACCAAAATTGGGATTTAGGTAGTCTAAATTGTCATTTTAACATAGAGTTGGGCACTTTTTTATTAGCTCTTATACTGTACTTATTAAAAGTATAAATATAATTATTGGAATTACATATTTTAAGTGATTAGTATGACTCTATTAACTAAAAAAAATTCATAAAAAAACTAAGTTGCTCTGAACAACTCATTAAAACATAAATACATTTACCTACTTCTCAAAACATTTGACTTATAAAAAAGATTCCATGTCCAGTTAAATTTCTTTTAAGACAAATTGCAGAGAAGCTAACTACACAGCAGCCATTATGCATCCAAAACTGAACAACAGCATAGCATATGTAGAACTTCTGTAATGTATTCAACAATTCCCAAAAAAAAAACTGAAGCTTTTCAATGCACCTTAGAGAAAAAAAAATCAATATGATCAAATCGCAACAAAAGAAAAGCAAGCACAATAAATACCTTGAAAAGGCTGGGACGTTAAAAACCAAGACTTCCACGTATTATTGGAAGGTGCTAAAACCCAAGAGATGAGCTTGGATACCACTTAAAGCAATATGCCATCACATAATGAAAAAACATTGTACATGAGACACAAACAACAACAATAGTATTACTCTTTAATGTTTTTTTGCTGTAAATTAACTTTTATTGCACCTAGGATAGGCGTATTGTTTTTTACAGTTGGATCATCGGCCCAATCATTTTGCATTAAAGAAAAATATGTCCAAGCCACTAAGTAGATAACTTTGCTCATTTTCTATGCTTTGGTGCATTGAGGCATAGAATCTTGTTTTAAGAAGAAACTATAAAGAGTAGCTGTCCATAAATATCTACCCGATATCAAGTAGTGTTTAATAATGATTTTCAACTTGCACAAAAAGCACACTCATTTTTATGATGTCACTAGGAATAGAGGGTATGGTCTTGCACTAAAGTTCTAATCATGAGATATCTGGCTCAAGGATGAGTAAATGGATCTGGTTTTATGATTACAGGAACAACAGGCATAGCTTGCCTAGCCTGATCCCAGATATTATTTTAAAATCATTTATTTCGTTGAAACTGCCTCTCTGTTCAGTGATTTTCCTTGGTATTTCTTTTCATTGAATCCGATGAGGGTTTTGTTTATCTAGAAACAGAAATCCCATTTTCAAATTCATTTTTTTAAC
Source organism: Pseudotsuga menziesii (assembly GCA_001517045.1). Classification (NCBI taxonomy): domain Eukaryota; kingdom Viridiplantae; phylum Streptophyta; class Pinopsida; order Pinales; family Pinaceae; genus Pseudotsuga; species Pseudotsuga menziesii. The sequence goes on from LPNX010430340.1 coordinate 6,568, forward strand.
TGGGAGCTCGCTGCAGGGTATGGAATCTTTCATCATATGGAAATCTGTTCATATTTGCCAACAAGGACTCAATTCTCCTCAACCACAAGAAAAACAGAGTTGTGAAATAATTCCCTGGAATACAAGGAGGAGGAGCCAAGAATTACCCTGCATTTGGGTCATCGGTGATGCTGCCACTAGACTCCACAAACTCGTTCCAAATAGTAGAGATTTTAATATGTGGAGGTGAACCAGAAAATGTTTACAACAAATTGAAATCTAGCAATTTTAGAGACACTGTCAATAACTGCGACATCATAGTCATTACATATAGAAACCCAAGATGGTCGATGGAGAAAATGCCCAGGACGATGGCTATTCCAGACATGCTCATTCTCCCTAACAGAGAAATGAATATTGCATACGCTAAATGAAAAAAATATACACAATGTACATGTACAATGAACGAAAACAGTGAAGGGCAGGCTGCATGACTCTTGTCTTACATATGGCCACAATGTAATTTTGTCAAATAGTTAAGAATGCTAAGGTTAGTGACGAGGCAAGCCTAAAATAAATTGAGAAGCTAAGGGATAGGGAAGAATTACACTACTTCATTAATAAGTAGAGGTACTTTATTTATTTGTTTTCACTTCACTTCCCATGCAAGCAGAAAATTTTACTGGAGCGAGTGTGGAGACAGGGCTGCATCTAGAGATGCATGCAACCTGTGAGCCAGCGTGGAGTTTGTGTGCATAGTTGTAAAAACGATTAGTTGTAAAAATGATCTAGGAGCTAAGTTTTATAAAGTGATTATTCCAATCGGAATCCCCAAAATATAATTTTTATGAAAAAAAAAACCTCTCCCAAATGGTGAAGTGGCTCCTACCTCGTACCTTTCCCCTCCCCCTCATACCTCACGAGAGCACATCCGCTCATAAAATGAGGAGGTTTTAAAAATCTGTTGCAAGCGAACTTGGTTGCCTTTGTCGGGGTGCCAAGGAAACGGTGCATGGATGAGCTAAGATAATTGCTAGGCAAAGAACCAAAAAAGTGGTAAGATGTGACCCATTAATTGGTAACAAATAATGCTAGGGAATCATTCCAACCAATTGAGCAAGAAGATGTATGAATATTCGGCTGCAATTGCAGGGGTAAAAACCTAAAATGGAGGACTGTACTGTAAACATTATACATCATACCAGTTCCTCTGTCTCCAGACTTATTTTTTTGCGTGTAGGTAACTATACTGCAAATATATTGAGAATCAAAATAGGTTTTTCCTTTTCTATACTTTTGCATCAAAGATAGATCTATGAAAAGGAGCAACAATGTAAGGAAGGCGCTGAGGGTCCTAAACAAGTTTAAACCAGATTCAAAAAAAGTCTAGAAATAAACCTTGTAAGAGTTATTTCAATGCAATTCCAGACATAAAAAGAAGCACAGCAACACAAGTACCTGTGTGTTGGATGAAAGCTCAGTTGATTTGAAAGCTCTAACTGTGGGTTGGATGAAAGCTCCGTTGATTTTAGGCTGAAACAGAAGAACCTCTTCGTCTGATGAAACATGGGCTAGCGTTTCTGCATCTTTGTCCACATTATATAACAAGCCAAGGTTGTTGAATCCATTAAAACTTCATTAATACCTGTCATTTCCGTCTTGCCGTGAAGGGTTTTACATCCAGACAATTTATTTGCAGATTAGATGGGGGAGACAATTTGTAGTGGTGGTATGGTTACGCTCACTATAGTTTGTAGTATAGGTTGAAGCCGAGGACAAAAATATAGAGCAAGATACGATTTTTCAGCTACAGGATTTATTGCAGATTGAATGGAGAAGATAATGGTATTGCGGTCAGTGTAGTCGGTGGTAGGATGAAAAGAAAATAACACAAAGCCAAGAGTTAAATGGCTTAACCAGTGGACAAAGAAAAAGACAGGTGTAAGAAGAAAGTCTTTCTATGATGGAAGGGTGAACTCACTGCTACGACCAGTGATAACTATGAGTATTATCTGTCCAAAAGAGAGGAGATGTCGTAGATTTAACTAATGTCGATGTCCACTGTGTGCTGGATAGTGAGTCGACCGCATATGTAAGGATATATGTGCCCTGGACCGTGGGTTGGATGGGCCTGTGATAAGGTGATTGGTCCTGAAGCAGAGGTACGCTAGGCTCGGTAGATCAGAGGAAGAAGCCCTGTCCCAGATCTGGTGTGGTAAGCTTTAGGCTGGTGCCAACATATTTGGGAGACGAGATATCATCTGTAAACCCTAAAAGGACTGTGAATAGCTGAAGCGGGGATAGCTGGAAGCGGCTTTGTAAACCCTAAAAGGACTGTGAATAGCCGACTATAAGGTGAGGCAATGTGTAAGACACGTGTAAGAAAAAGAATGGTTAGAGGGACGACCATAAAAATACAACCATTTTGAAAAGCCGACTTGGGAGAAAAACGCCTTTCGACATAATTATTATTTTTAATTTTTCTGAATATAAAAACATAGTGCACTTTTTGTTTTCTTCTTAAAAATATAAAAATAAAACAATAAAACACTTTTAAAATAGACAAAATCACCTCAATATAGAAGTGCTTTGCCGTCGTTGCTAGAGGATGTGAATCGTGATCGATACAAGTGCTGGGAGTTACTCCACCTCCTCCGATGGGACTCTTGAAAAGAATGTTGTCACTGGTGAGGATCTTCTAGTCGGTCCTTTATGACAGGCGATATACCAGAACACTAATCACCATATCACATGCCCGGTTACCACCATCCGTTGTTACAGCCTTGGTGGTGGTATCGCTCACAAAAAGCCAAAAAGAAACGGTTACATTGAAAAAAGAAAAAAAACACATGTTAAGACAAAACACGAAACAAGTGTATAATCGCCGCCGCTTCTTCTTTCATTCATTAAATGCAATCGACATGGGTTTCGACGAAGGGCTGGCTAGAAGAGGAAAGAAGAGTAAATGCGATGGGAACAGAAACTCTCCTGAGTTGGCCACAGAGGCAGGACAGAAAGACAGGGTTTGGTTTACTCGGTTCGCCATGGACTCAACACATACATGGTTTACTTTCATGGACGTAGGACAGATGGGGTTTGATTTAATGTGGTGATTTCCTCGGTTGGCCTGGCCATGGGTGCAGGACAGATGGGGTTTGATTTCATGGACGCAACACATTCAGGGTTTGATTTCAATGTGCATTGTGGCCTTCGTTGGCCATGGAAGATGGGCGTAGTCCGAGTTTGTGTCTGCTGTGTTTTTTTTTTTTTAAATGTTGTCATTCTCTTTGGTGTTTCTGTTTCTCTGTTTCTATCTTCTGTATATTTTTAGCATGGCCATGCTAATTTATCTTTTGGTATATTGTTTCCCCTGTTCGGTTTTGTGTCTTTTGATTGCTTTGTGTTTTTTTTTTCTATGGGTTTAATGGTGAGGAAATTTAGGCAAGCCGAAACAACCTAGCTGATCAGATTCACAAGTGCAGTGTGCGCAGGCGACCCCGCCATTAAGTTATCTATTATATTCATGTGATGCATAAATCTCCTCGTCCCATCAACAGGATGCTACTCAGGCACCACAGGTTCACAAGAGGAAAATTTAAGGCAAAGGTGGGGGATCGATGAAATAATAAGCTAGCCCACACGACTGGACGAAGAGACTAACTCTATAGCACCTTGTTGCGGAGCTCTCCCTCTTCGAGAGCTCAGGACTATCACTATTCATTTAGTTCCAACTAAAGAGCTTCGGAAAGAGGTGAAGATCAAGGAGATGGTATGTTTGGGTTTACTATATCTAATTTTGTATATAAATTATAATGTGATTTTTTTTAAATTTTAGAGTAACAAAGGTAAACCTATGTGATTATTTTCATTTCAAACATTATTAATCTCCCTTCTCCTTACCAATTTAGGGTTTACCATTTCTGTCTCGTTTTAATATCTAATTGATTACTAATTAATTGCGGCTCTAACAGCCCATCTGATACACATATTACAGGTTTAGGGGGCAGTGGAGGGGTTTAATGTCCAGGAAATAAAAGCAGGTCGAAACATCCTAGGTGATCAAATTCACATGTGCAGTGGGAGCAGGGGAAGATCAATGAGACCCGATGTTTGAGTTTAACATATTTCATTTTCTGTATAAATTATATTGTGTCTTTCTTTTAAAATTTATAGAGTAATATAAGGTAAAGCTTTGTGATTATTTTAATTTCAAACACTATTAATTTCCCTTCTGCTTATCAATTTAGGGTTTACAATTTTGGTCTCTGTTTAATTCTTTTACAATATACTACAAATTAAGCGTAGCTCTAACAGCCCACCTGATGCAAATTTTACAGGTTTAAGGGGCAGGGCCTGGGGAATATAAGGTATTCCATGGTTTAATTTAATTCATTTTTGTTACAAAATTGTATCATGCATTTTTAAAAAAAATTAAAGCCAATGCAGGTGAATGAAGGTGGTGGAGGAGCGCTCTTGTGTGATAAGAGCAGCAGGTGAGTCGTCGTTTGGTTCAAATTTTTTGTAGTTCTTCCATTTCAAATACAATTGTTATCCTCCTTCATGATCTATTTAGGGTTTAAGACTTTTGGTCTTTGGATAGTGATGTCTTTACTTATGCTTATTGCTTTTGGTCTTTGAATAGAATGTACTTTGTCTATAATTTTTGGTCTTCCTTTAATATTTATTTAGTAATTTATAGTTCATGTTTAAGATCTTTAATGAGATTTTCCCTATTTCATATTTTTCACGATATTGTGTGAACTTAATTTTTTTTAATATTTTATTGTCTTTTGTTAACACTCATCTATTTTTGGTGTGCAGGGTGTCCTTATTTGGCCATGGTTGGTGTGCGGGGGTGTCCTTGTTATGACATGGATGCTTTCTAAGGTTTTAGAGTAGATTTTTTGCCTATCGTTTATCTCTATTTGTTTTGTTTTTGTTAGCTTTGTTTTTTTTTGCTGTTGCTGGTTGCATTTTTTGTTATTTTTTTAAATTCCCACTTCTATGGATCTTTTTATTTGCATTTGTGAGCATGGCCATGCTAAATTGTGGTTTTGTATTTTGTTTTCTTTTGTACCTTGTGATCTATTTTTTGTGCTTTTGTCAATATTTTTTTGGGTTCAATTGCTGAGGAAATTAAGGGAGGCCCTTACAACACATATATGCAGATTTTATAGGCGTAGGCAACAAAATTGAAGGAGGTATGGATGGGGGATTTGACTGGTTTGTTACTACATAATTATATGGTTGTATGTTTGTTTTAATTTAATTCCAATTTTGCTTGATAAGTATATCATGTGTGCCTCTTTAAATTTAAATGTAGTGCAGGTTAATGAAGGTGGAGGAGTGCTAACGAAATTATTGAATATCATTGTGTGTGATAGATGTTAGGGCACTATAGCAAAAGCTAGATGCAAAAACAAACGGTGAGTTACCTTTTGGACCTTTGTGCAAGGCTAGTGTATGCTCTACCATGAAATCCTCCTTGATTGAATACAATGGTTGTATTCCCTCCCTTACCTATTTAGTGTTTACAATTTATTATACCAACCTAAGATGAACTTGCTCTTGCATAAGATTAGGAATACGATTTTTTTTTTTGTCTTTGATTAAGATTTCTCATAATATCTTTATGTCTTTGTTAATATTTTTTGAAGTTTTTGTTGGTCATCACATAATATTTTGTGGTCTAGTTTTTGTTGGCTTCAAGAGGTGGGGAAATAAAGGAAGGACCTATGGCTAGTGCAGATTTCACAAGTGTATTTGGTGAAAGGTAAAGTTTAAGGTGGAGGAGGTATGTATGTTTCTTTGCGTGTTTATAATTTAGATGCATCTTATTTGTTTATTTATTTATTTATTTATTGAGTGCAAATCAATGTAGGTAAAGGAAGGTTTATGAGCATTGGGGAAGCTATCGATTGTTTTTGTGTGAGAGACTGTAGTAGATTGCATAGTGGAAATCAGTGGCAAAGGAAAGATGCAAGTTCTTTTTTGGTAGAAAATCAATGTATGGTTTCTCATAAGATATTTCAATCTCTATTATAACATAATTCTCCCAAAATATTTTTGTCTATTTAAAATTTGTCTTAATATTTTATGGTTTTTATTTAACACTTAGCTATCTTTGGTGTGCAGGTTCTCCTTTTTGAGGTTGCAAAGCATAATTTTTTCCCATTGTTTATGTCTTTTTGTTTTCTTTGTTGTTTTTTTCTCTTGTTGGTTGTATCTTTTAGTATTGTTTTTTTTATTTCCATTTCTATGGGTCTTATTTTTTTTGTAATTGTTTGTGAGCATGGCCATGCTAATTTGTGGTTTGATATTTTGTTTTCTAATTATTTTGCGCCATTTGATCTATTTTTTGTATTTTTGTTCATATATTTTTTGGTCAATTGCCAAGAAAATTAAGGGAGGCCCTTACAACCCATATTGTGGTTTTAGGTTTGATGCAGGTCTGATAGTTGTAGCTGTCAAAGTTGAAGGAGGTATGGATGGGGTGATTTGCTCATTTGTTACTACATAATTATATGGTTCCATTTTTGTTTAGATTTAATTCATTTCTCGCTTCATAAGTATATCATGTGTGCTTTAAATTTAGATGTAGTGCAGGTTAATGAAGGTGGGTAAGCACTAATGGAATATCTTTTTGTGTGAGATTTTGAGGCACTATAGCAAAGCTAGAGGCAAGAACAAATGACGACTTATCTTTTGGACCTTGGTGCAAGACTCATGTATGTACTACTATGAGATCCTCCTTGGTTGAGATCCTCCATCTCTTACCTTTTTAGTGTTTATGAATTTTGGTCTCATTAGGAATACAGATTCTTCCCTTGGTTAGCATTTCTCATAATATCTTATAGTCTTTGTTAATAATTCTCATAAGTTTTTGTACGTCACATGATCTTTTGTGGTTTAGGTTTTGTTGGGATTAGGAGGTGGGGGAAATAAAGGAATGACACAAGGCTGGTGCAGATTTCACAAGTGTATTCAGCGTAAGCAAATGCTGAGGTGGAGGTATGTATGGATCCATGCGTGTCTGTTTAATTTAGGTGCATCTTATACTATTTGTGTTTTATTTATTTATTGAGTGCAATGCAATGCAGGTAAAGAATGGTTGAGGAGTATTAAGGAAGCTAGTGAAATGTCTTTGTGTGAGAGACTATAGTAGTTTGCATAGTGTAAGTCAGTGGCAAAAGCAAGATGTAAGTTCTCTTTTGGTAGAAAATCATGAATGTTTTCTCATAAGATATTTTTTCAATCTCTATTTCATATTTCTCACAATATTTTTTGTTTTTTTTTTAACTTTTTCTTAATATTTTATGGTCTTTAATTAACTATTATCTATTTTTGGTGTGCAGGGTGTCCTTGTTCGGACATGGATGCATTTTGAGTTTGCAGAGTAAAATTTTTGCATGTTTATCTTTATATTTTGTTGTTATAATTGTTGTTTTTTGTGGTTGTTGGTTGCATCTTTTGTTATTGTTTTTTTTATTCCCACTTCTATGGATGTTATTTTTTTGCATTTGTCAGCATGGCCATGCTAATTGTGGTTTGATATTTTGTTTTTGTTTGTGCCTTTTGAACTATTTTTTGTACTTTTGTTCATAGGTTTTTGGTTCAATTTCCAAAGAAGCAAGGGAGGCCCTTACAACCACCTTACAACTTATATTGTGGGTTTAGAGTTGATGCAAATTTGATAGGTGTAGTTGGTAAAGCTAAAGGAGGTATGAATTGGCGAATTTACTCATTTATTACTACATAGTTTTATGGTTCCATGTTTTTTTTTTAATTTAATTCATTTTTTACTTCATAAGTATATCATGTGTGCTTGCTTAAATTTAGATGTAGTGTAGGTTAATGAAGGTGGATGAGGGCTAGTGAAATTATTGACTATCTTCTCGTGTTTGAGACATTGGGGCACTTAAGCAAAGCTAGAAGCAAACACAAAGTGTGAGTTATCTTTTGAACATTGGTGCAAGACTCATGTATGTTCTACTATGAAATCCTCCTTGATTGAATACAATGGTTGTAGTCCTTCCCTTTCCTCTTTAGTGATTACAATTTTTGGTCTCAGCCCAAGACGTACTTTCTCTTGCATAAGATATAGAATAATATTCGTTGTCTTTGGTTAATATTTCTCATAATATGTTTTAGTCTTTGTTAATATTTCTCATAATTTTTTTTTAGTCATGACATAATATTTTTTGGTTTAGTTTTTGTTGGGATTAGGAGGTGGGGAAATAAAGGCAGGACCTAAAGCTGGTGCAGATTTCACAGTTGCATTCGGTGAAGGCAAAGGCCAAGGTGGAGGAGGTATGTAGGGTTCTACACATGTTTGTTCAATTTAGATGCATCTTATACTATTTGTGATTGATTTATTTATTGAGTACAATGATGCAATACAGTTAAATGAAGGTTAAAGAGCATTGAGGAAACTAGTGAAATGCCTTTGTGTGAGAGACTATTAGATTGTAGAGTTAAAGTTGGTGGCAAAGACAAGATGTAAGTTCTCTTGTAGAGTTTAAGTTAGTGAAATGCCAAAGGCTAAGGTGGAGGAGGTATGTGTGGTTCCATGTGTGTCTGTTCAATTTAAGTGCATCGTGTTCTATTTGTGGTTTATTTTTTTATTGAGTGCAATGCAATGTAGGTAAAGGAAGGTTCAAGAGCATTGATGAAGATGGTGAAATGTATTTGTGTGAGAAAATGATTGTAGATTGCATAGTGGAAATTAGTGGCAAAGGAAAGATGTAAGTTCTCTTTTGGTAGAAAACCCATGTATTATTTCTCATAAGATATTTCAATCTCTATTTCATAATTCTCACAATATTTATTGTGTATTTAAAAAAAGTTTGAATGTTTTATGGTCTTTTTTGACACTTATCTATCTTTGGTCTGCATGGTCTCTTTGTTTGGCTATGGTTGGTGTGCAGGGTGTCCTTATTCAAACATGGATATGCTTTTTGAATTTACAGAGCATAATTTTTTCCCATTGTTTATCTCTGTTTGTTTTATTTTTGTTATCTTTGTTATTTTTGTGATTGTTGGTTGTATATTTTGGTATTTTTTTTATTCACACTTCTATGGGTCTTATTTTTTTGCATTTGTGAGCATGGCCATGCTAATTTGTGGTTTGGTATTTTGTTTTATTTTTTTTTCTTATGATCTATTTTTTGTACTTTTGTACATATTTTTTTGGTTCAATTGCGAAGAAAATTAAAGGAGGCCCTTACAACCCATATTGTGGGTTTAGGTTTGACGCGAATCTAATAGGTGTAGCTATCAAAGCTAAAGGAGGTATGGATGAGGCGATTTACTCATTTGTTACTACATAATTATATGGTTCCATGCTTGTTTTAATTTAATTTGGTTTTTGCTTCATAATTATATTATGTATGCTTGTTTAAATTTAGATGTAGTTCAGGTTAATGAAGGTGGATGGGCGCTAATGGAATTACTGAATATCTTTGTTTGTGACAGATGTTGGGGCACTATAGCCAAGCTAGAGGCAAGACTGATGTATGTTCTACTCTGAAACCCTCCTTATTCAATACAATGGGTGTAGTCCGTCTCTTACCTATGCATTTTTGGTCAAATTTGATAAGATTAGGAATGTGATTTTTGTCTTTGATTAAGACTTCTCATAATATCTTATAGTCTTTGTTAATTGTTGTCAGAACTTTTTCTTGTGGATGGGCGCTAATGGAATTACTGTATATCTTTGTTTGTGACAGATGTTGGGGCACTATAGCCAAGCTAGAGGCAAGACTGATGTATGTTCTACTCTGAAACCCTCCTTATTCAATACAATGGGTGTAGTCCCTCTCTTACCTATTTAGTGTTTACAATTTTTGGTCTCGGCCTAAGATGTACTTGCTCTTCCATAAGATTAGGAATGTGATTTTTGTCTTTGATTAAGACTTCTCATAATATCTTATAGTCTTTGTTAATTGTTGTCAAAAGTTTTCCTTGGTCATCACATAATATTTTGTGCTTTGGTTTTTGTTGGGATCAGGAGGTGGGGGAAGATAAGGGTAGGACCTAAGGCTGGTGTAGATTTTATAGTTGTATTTAGTGAAGGAAAATGCTAAACTGGAGGAGGTATGTATGGATCGATGCATGTCTGTTTAATTTAGATGCCTCTTATACTATTTGTGATTTATTGAGTGCAACACAATGTAGATAAAGGATGGTTTAGGAGTATCGTTCCACTAGTGAAATGTCTTTGTGTGAAAGACTACAATAGTTTGCATAGTGAAAGTCAGTGGCAAAGGAAAGATATAAGTTCTCTTTTGGTGGAAAATCCATGTGTGATTTCTCATAAGATGTTTCAATCTCTACTTCATCTTTCTCACAATATTGTGTTTTTAAAAATATAAATTCTTAATATTTTATGGTCTTTATTTAATAATTATTTGTTTTTGGTGTGCAGGGTGTCCTTGTTTTGATATGGATACCTTTTGAGTTTGCAGAGAAGAATTTTTGCTTGTTGTTTATCTCTGTTTTGTTATTGTTATCATTGTTTTTTGTGGTTTATTACCACCTAAGTTGTACTTAGTGGTTTTTTATCAAGTGAGCCTGGTGAACTAGACAAGGATAACTTGTTCGGACTTAAGAAGACCTTTGGAAGTACTTCTGGGAAGTGCTTGTTGTACTATATCACATGTTCATACCCTATGGGGGAATTGTAATAAATGTTCTAGCATGATAGTGTCTGTAAAAGAATCGGTCTCTTAGACTTTATTTGTCAATCCGATCATCCTAGGGTGTTTTTTCCCTTGATTATTATTGGTTGTTGAATAAACAACTGATAATTTCTGAGTTTTTCACTCCGTACCTCCAAAGTTGGGGTGGTCGGCTTGGCATTTAGGCCTATTGAGGTTATTAGAGTCTATGTGTCAATGTATAAACATGCTAGACATCATGGTCGAGTCATATGAACCAAAGTTACATATATCGTGTCAGCGAATATATCGTCGGGGGTCCGGAATGAAACTTATTGGCAGCAACGGCGAAAATATCGGAAAATATCGGCAAATGTCGTTTTGCATTAAAAAATACAAAAATAAACATTTTTTTTCAATTTTTTTGACATCTAAAGCAACAACAACATCAAATAAACACATTTCCACATAAATATTAAAATACAACTCATATATAAGATGCATAATATGTCAAATGGTGGATCATGATCAAATATCGAGTTCGACTGTAAAAGGATAGAAAATGAAAGTAAAGGAGAATGTCACTTTTACTTTAAGAATTTAATATTACCATTTATTACTTTAAGAATTTAATATATTTAGTTTTAATAACACTGCCAAAAACTTAACCCATGAATTTTTTTTCAAATTTCTTGCAAATTTTTTTAGCAGGGCGATATTTTCCAAAATATTCCGATATATTCCCAATATATCACGACATATTGAATATATCGCGATATATTCAAAATATTTTTTTCAAATTTCTTGCAAATTTTTTTAGCAAGGCGATATTTTCCAAAATCTCCCGATATATTCCCAATATATCGCGACATATTGAATATATCGCGATATATTCAAAATATCGAAAATATCGCGATTTTTTAGTGGCGATATATCGCCAAGGGGAATGACTCGCGATATCGCCGATATATCGCCAATATATGTAACTATGATATGAACATGTCCAAGTCCCCCTAGGTTTTCTCAATTTTTTAATTTTTTCAGTGTTTTTTATTAAAATTTAATTTTTCCAAAACTTAGGCTATTTTTTAATAGTTTAATTGGAAAAATTGATTTTGTAATAAAAGTGGGCCAAATAATCAGTTTCAGTCATGTAGGTGCTCATTTTCAAGCTAAGAGCACCATGTAAACCCATGGACCCACTATTTCCTAGTTTTGAGTGATTTTCCATCACTCAGGTCAGAAAGCCCCAAAAATCAATTATTGATTATTTTAATTAATAAATTGATGAATAATGGAGCAAATCGAGAATCATATATCAGTGGATTCTCAGCCGATTTGATTGAAATCAGTTAGATATGAACCATATTGAATGGATCTGACAAATCCTTGACTGGAGGAGGTGATCAAATCAGATCCAGAGTTGATCTTCAGCAGTCTTTATGGGGAATTGCGCCCTCTCTCTCTCCTCCACACGTGTGGACTCTCTTAGATGCTTTGTGGACTAATGTGTCGGTTTATGGGTTGATGTGTCAGCTCAATCAAGCCCCCGGTTGACAAGTAGGCTCAATTTAGCTTCAGATCTGCATTGATCGACTCTCCATTAGCTGATTTGATCTATCTCCTTGGGATTTGTGCCCCCCTTGGGATGGATCTCCTGTTTTTTGTATAAATCAAAGCATAAGCCTCCTCTTCCAAGCTAGTTAGAGTTGTATTGAATGGCTTGCTATTGTAATACTGTTGTAATTTTTTTATTATTGAAATAAAGAATCTTTGGAGGCCAAATGGTGTAATTCTCTCATATGTGTGGATTAAGCATTGTCTTACGGCTATTCATGTTGTCGGCTTTTCTCTCAAATTCTGCATCTGAACCCTGTCTGGCTTGAACGACTCAGCTGAATCAATAGGAGTATAGTTGGGCAAGTAAGGTTACTTTTTTTTCTTATATCTCATAGCATATAGGTTAGAATATCTAGATTATACATGTTTAATAAGTTTATTTGCATGTAATTCTTGTCTCTTTTTCATATATATATCTAGATCTCATGAGGTTTCGTGCAGGATTGTGTGTTTAGCTTTCAGGTAGCAAGGATTGGACGAGCTGTGGATCTACTTTGACTCCACTGTACATCCAAAAGATTTATGAAAACATTGCCCCTCTGTATTCCACTAACAAGTTTCCATTGCAGATTTGCTTCAGCAACAAGCACTTCTCTTCTCCTTTTCCTCCTTCAAAATCAATTTTTTTTACCTGGTTACTTTGTTCACAGCTTTGATATTGTTTAGATCTATTATCTTAAAGTAAATTTAACATAGATCTATCTTCTCAAAGCCCATAATCTAGATCTTGTTCTTAAAAGGTTTCATAAGCATTCTAGATTTAGCTTTGGGGAAATCGTCCTTTTTGCATGGAATTTTAAAGAAAATTTGTAGCTTGCATGCATTAGATTTCTGTTTTCTATTATAAAAGATAAATCTAGCAATCATTGCACATCATATTGGCTGCCTAAAAGGTAAGCCAAGATCCCAAGGAAAGCTTGCTTTCCTTGGTTCTCTTTTTACATTTTTTAACTAGTTTTAACTTAGCTTTTTTTGGTTAAAAGTAAGCTAACCCAAAGGTACTTTCAGAGTGCTTTTGGGCATATTTCAGTCTAATAAGCTTGTTGGTTTTTATCAGGTATAATAGAAAACAGGAGCTGTTGTTCGAAAGTGACTTTTAGGCCTTCTGAATTCCCCCAACGGTCTCCCTTTTTGACTGAAATCTTTAATTTTTGCACTTTGTAAGCTCTTGGTTTCATTCTATATAAGAATCAAGAGGCATCATATCAGTTTGCTTATATTGTAACCGCTAGTAATAAAAATAATTCCGAATAGGCTCTTTCGAGCCCATTCCCCATCTCCCTTGGGGGGATTTGCGTCCGTGTCATTTTTTGCTTTTCGTTCATCTTCTTTCAATCTAGTTTAGTACTAATCTGCAAGGTAGTATACTTTGATTTAAAATCATTTCCATATTCCATTTCTATTGGTTTCAAAGTAACTTTAATACTTACCCCATGAGCCTCCTTTTGAGCCGAAAGGTGAAGAAAGGTTCATGGTATTCTAATTAGAAAATTTTGGTTTCAGTAACCATAATAAAGATAAGCAAAGATAGTCTAATTAGAAAATTGTGGTTTCAGTAACCATAATAAAATAGCAAATATAAGCAATCTTTGCTATCATCATTTGTTTAAGTAACCATAATAAAATCAACCCCTCCTTGATTCCCCGATTGAGGTCCCCTTGGACCGAAAGAGGTTCCTGGAGGGTTTTATTTTTAACAAGAACATCCATCTCAAAATTTACTAAAATTGACAAGACTCCGGTGTGTATGCTCTGCACTTGGCTGTAGTTCGTCCGATCAGTCAAGCTGTATCAAAAGCACTTGAGTGACTAGTATAATTAGGATTCACTCTCCCAAATTGGCAAACCATCAGGTGAAAATCCAACACCTAGATCAAACCATTACGGTGGCAAAATACCCAAAGGAACCGGGAACTTCTAAAAAGTGACCTCGGGGCGCCAATCTCTGTCACACCCTAACGGGTGCGTTATGAACTAGCCCCAGAGACTCCATTCAGCCCACATATTCCTTGCGGGTAGCCATGAAGGTTTAGTTTTGGACATAGTCTAAGTACTCTCGGGTATATCTAGAGTCCACCCCTTCGCCTAATTTTAATCAACTCATATTTCACATTAACTTAAAACGTACCTAGAGGCAATTGCAAAACATTCACTCCAAGCACACACAAGTACATTGATTTTCTTTTGACTCCATTTTAAGGCACTGGTTATTTTCTTGCTATATATATATATATATATATATATTGTGTCTCAGCATTGTGCTTTCGTGCGCTCATTTTGTACCTTGTCATCTATGGTTGTTTATGGTTAAATTTCAAACTCCTAAGTAATTCATTCAGTTTAACATCACCATACTAAGTAATTAGCCTTAGTAACTTAATAGGGTCTACCCCCCTTGGCTTCGTTAGGAGTTGAGCCTAAACGGAGGAGTCAAGAACAAGGTGACAGCCTTGACTCGAGACTTGCCCCTAAGGACACACCGAGTGGCTTGAAGATTTCTGCCATGTGACCCAGGTGTGTGAAAGGCGACATCACGGTTGTTGGTTGTATTTTTTGTTACTGTTTTTTTATTTTATTTCCACTTCTATGGATGTTATCTTTTTGCATTTGTGAGCATGGGAATGATAATTTGTGGTTTGGTATTTTGTTTTCGTTTGTTCCTTTTGATCTATTTTTTGTGCTTTTATTCATATTTTTTTGGGTTCAATTTCCAAGGAAATTAAGGGAGGCCCTTATAAGCTATATTGTGCGTTTAGGGTTGACGCAAATTTGATAGGTGTCATTGGTAAAGCTAAAGGAGGTATGGATGGGGGAATTTACTAATTTATTACTACATAGTTTTATGGTTCCATGCTTTTTTTTAATTTAATTCATTTTTTGCTTCATAAGTATATCACGTGTGCTTGTTTAACTTTAGATGTATTGTAGGTTATTGAAGGTCTGTGTGTTTGAGACATTGAGGCACCAAGGCAAAGCTAGAGGCAATCTGAAAGTTTGAGTTATCTTTTGAACCTTGGTGCAAGACTCATGTATGTTATACTATGAAATCCTCCTTGTTTAAATACCATGGTTGTAATCCCTCCCTTTTTTATTTAGTCTTTACATTTTTTGGTTTAGCCTATGATGTACTTTCTCTTGCATAAGATTAGGAATATGATTTTTTGTCTTTGGTTAAAATTTCTCGTAATATCTTTTAGTCTTTGTAACATATCTTATTAGTTTTTCCTTGTCATCACATCGTATTTTGTGGTTTAGTTTTGTTGGGATCATGAGGTAGGGAAATAAAGGTGAGACCTAAGGATATTGAAGATTTTACAGGTGCATTGAAGGCAAAGGCTAAGGTGGAGGAGATATGCATGGTTCCACGTGTTTCTGTTTATTATATATGCATATCTACTATTTGTGATTTATATATTTATTGAGTGAAATGCAAAGCAGTTAAAGGAAGGTTGAGGAGCATTGGGGAAGCTAGTGAAATGTCCTTATGTGATAGATTATAGTATTTTGGAGAGTCAAAGTTAGTGGCAAACTCAAAAAGTAAGTTTTCTCTTGGTAGAAATCCACATATGATTTCTCACAAGATATTTCAATTTCTATTTCATATTCACAATATTTGTGTATTTAAATTTTTTCTTAATATCTTATGCTCCTTATTTAACACTAATCTATTTTTGGTGTGCAGGGTGCCCTTGTTTGGCCATGGCCATGGAGAATCTTTTCTTATTATTTATCTCTATTTGTTTTCACTTTGTTATCTTTGTTTTTTTTTGGTTGTAGCTTTTGTTATTGTTTCTTATATTCCCACCATCTTATGTTTTTGCATTTGTGAGCATGGTCATGCTAATTTGTGGTTTAGTGTTTTATTTTCTTTTGTGCCTTATGATCTTGTTTTGCACTTTTGTTCATATTTTTTGGGGGATCAATTATCGAGGAAATTTAAGGAAGCCCTTACAACCCATATAGTGGGTTTAGGGTAGATGATGATTTGATAGGTGTAGCTAGCAAAGCTGAATAAGGTATGGATTTGATTTACTCATTTGTTACTACATAATTATATGGTTCCATGTTTGTTTTAATTTAATTCAGTTTTTGCTTCATAAGTATATCATGTGTGCGTATTTAAATTTAGATGTAGTGCAAGTTATCCTTTGGACCTTGGTGCAATATTCATGTATCTTCTATTATGAAATCCCATCCTTGATTGAGTACAATGGTTGTAGCCCCTCTGTTACTCTTTTTGTGTTTACAATTTTTGGCCCCAACCTAAGATGTACTTTTCCTTGCATAAGATTAGGAATAATATTTTTTGTCTTTGGTTAAGATTTCTTATAGTATCTCTTAGCCTTATCTTTTGTTATTGTTTTTTTTATTCCCACTACTGTGGATCTTATTTTTTTGTATTTGTTAGCATGGCCACGCCCATGCTGATTTGTTGTATCCCTCCACAAGCTAGACGCCACCACCCAAAGGCCTTTCAAAATGACCTCCCAAAACTACCTGAAAAAACCTATTGTTACCATTAACTCAGTTCTGGAGACACTGTCGTAATGTGATGAGTGTTGGAATAGGTAGACTTGGTAATGGCACATTCTAAACCTGTTGATATGTTGCTACAGTAGTGTTACAACAGGGTGGAGTATGTTGTATCTTGTCACAATTACGATCAAAGAAAGGTTTGGATATCTCCCTTGTTTCAGCTGATTCTTCAACCCTGGATACATGCCATTGATCCACAAATCTGGGCCATGGCATAATCTCTGACAATTGACCGTTTAAATCCTCATTTTTGGGTGTGATATAGATGAGAAAAGATCCTCCACAAGTTGGACGCTACCCAAAAGTCCTGTCAACATGACCTCCCAAAAGTGCTTAAAAAAACCTATTGTAACCATTAACTCAGATTTGGAAACACCGTTGTAATGTGATGAGGGGGATGCCAAATAAGTGTTGGGATAGGTAGACCTGGTAATGGCACATTCTAAACCTGTTGATATGCTACTCTAAACGTGTTTCTATGCTACTACAGCAGGGTGGAGTATGTTGCATCTTGTCACAATTACACAATGAAAGAAACGTTTGGATATCTCCCTTCTTATTTCAACTGATTCTTCAACACTGAATACATGCCATTGATCCACAAATCTGGGCCATGCCAAAATCTCTGACAATTGACCCTTTTAAATCCTCATTTCTGGGTGTGATATAGATGAGAAAAGATCTGTTGTTTGGAAGTTTTAATGTGCTTGCACAGTTGGTCCATTCTGCCACAAAGAAAAGAGAAGATCTAGAGATGTTGCTACTACACAGTTTGCTGAGAAAACAAAATCCACTGCTGCTTTAGGAAGTTAATAATAGACCATAATGCCATGAAGATGTACCACATTACTTATATTTTTTATGGTTCCCTTGTTTAAAAGGATAAACACATTGATGTTACCTTCTCTCCAATTATTTTCTCATAAGCCATGTTGAGAGGCACCATCATGTTGTTGATGATTGTTCTTCTACTTCAAAGTGCCCAAATTGATATAAAAGATGCACAGATCTGTTCTAAGAGTGATTGGGATGTTATCAACTATCCCTTTTTATGACTAGTGTTACTTGTTGTTACAGGACTTATTGGAGACCGCTACAGGAAAACTTGCTTAGGACATGGGTATAAGGCCATAGTTGGATTGCCTTCAGTTGTTATGATCCCAGAACTAGGTCAAGACTGCCCAAATTAACAATCCCTGCCTAGAACTGCTAATTTTCCATTACAAATATACCTACAAGACACCCATGTGTAAATGGGGGCAACACATTCCATCATCCATTTGAAGAGAAAAAAATGACAGCCACAAAGCTCACATCTATTCCTTAGGAGAATCCAGCTATGAAATCTTTCCCCACGATACGTTTTTCACTACCAAAAACTTGTATGTAAGCCATTGGTCTTCCACAAAAAGGTTATGTAAATCTATCACCATAGAAGTTTCCCAAAAATCACATAAGTTATGGATACCAATATGTTCCACTGTCAGTAGATAAATAAGTATTAAATGAAAGGAATATGGGTGTGCTCTTCCAGGAAACCATTGTTTACTTATTGTATTAAAGATTGACATATTTATTTTGTTCCTTGAATATATTTTCAAAGGATATTCGAGTGAAGCCCTTAGCAATGCCCAGTATTTCCTCAGAGAGTGGTTGTAGATTGAAATATCTGAGTGTATCCGCTCCGTAATCATTTGATGACAAGAAGTGAATCACCAAATATTTGAGTATAAGAGATCCCATATTCATCTGCAAGAGTTAATATAAGCTTCAATGCTTATCATTTTGGCCTTGTTATTAGTTCCAAAACAACCTCCTATTTTGAATTTGATATAATGTGACTTAGCTATATGAATAATACCACTTGCCCCATTGATTGGTGGCTCTAATTGAGAGGCCCCATCGAAACAAGCCTAGGGAATTGTCCTATTAACAATATCATTCACTAGTCGTAATGCCTTTGGAACTTTTGGTTGTTAGAAGAAATTAAGTATATTCCATCATTGAATTGGAATATAATTTCTGGGTAACCATATTCCGTAGCTCTAATTGAGAGGCACCATCGAAATAATCCTAGGGAATTTTCCTATTAACAATCTCGTCATTCACTCGTTGTAATGGCTTTGAAACTTTGGAACTTTTGTTTGTTTGAAGAAAGCAAGTATATTCCATCATTGAATTGGAATATAAATTTTGCAATAACCATATTCTGCAAGCAATGATCATCACTGGTATTGTTTTTAATTCTTTAGATAAAGGATGTTTGGCATGGAAACACTATTGAAAATGGCCTATTCCACCAGTACAATTCATCCAGTTCCCTCAAAACCATTGTAGTGGAAGATCAATTCAATATTCACGAGGAATTGTTTCTATATCTCCATACAACGACTACACCAACCTGGACCTTTTATGTTTCGTTTCTGTAGAATGACCTAGGTGGGAACTTTGTTGTTTAATAACATTCACATAACTATATGATACTTGTATGGATATTTAAACTTCCATACTTATTTCCACTACAATTGAACTGGATCTTGATTCCATTTTGTAGCAGGTGACATATATTTAATGGCAGGTGTGTATAGGCCTAAGGGATTGGTGGTTCATACCAAATAATCCTCCTCCACCTTTAATTGAACATGATTGTTTATGAGGTTTTTATGTAATATTTCCGATGGTGTACACTTTCGTTCTAGTTATCTGGTAGATAATCCGCCTTGTTTCCAAATAGTAGTATTATCATGATTTGCCACTTGGTTCAAAGTATATACCCTTCAAGTCCTCAAATGTAGTATTATGTGCAATACAAGTCTAAAATTGTACCCACTCTAATCCATGGATCTAAACCGAATTAATTTCTTGACCCTTTCCCTATTCTCCAGATAAGCCAACTCCTGACCAAAGTGAAAGCATGTAGACCTACTTTCCAAATTACCAAAATATTATGAAAATATTAAAGTGGATTTCTAATCCACTCGACTGAGGATTGGTACATATATTTAGCTTTAACCACAGTGCACCAATAACCTTTACTTTGAACCAACCTCCAAGCAGTCTTGGTAGCTCATGCTTTAGAGAAGGGAAATATGTTCTTAAGGCCCCAGCCCCCGAAAACACTTTGGGATTGCTATATTTTTGCATTTTTACCCAAGAAAAAGCCTTTCTTCTCATTAGTGTGAGACCACAAAAATCCGAAATTAAGTCTTTTGGTGACTCCAAAACACATTTAGGGATCTAGGAAAGTGAAGACTAGTATGCAAGTATGGCCTCCACCACAGATTTAAGGAGATCAATCTTCTCTCATGTGAAATCCAACATTTATACCATACATTCAGTCTTTTCTTAACTTTTTGGAATAACCAAGACCAATCCTGCTTTTGATAATCATTTGGTTTAAGAAGAAAGCCAAGATATTTTAAACCATCCCACTCCAGAATATGAAAAGGAAACAGGGTAGTGTAGTAATGTTGGTTTGCATCAGGGATTACCGATATAGATATGGTAGATTTCTCCAAGTTTAACTGCATGTTTGAGGCAATACAGAGTCTCTAAGAACTCCTTTAATTCTGTAGCTTTCCGTTTAGATCCTTCACCAAAGATCAAAATATCATGGACATAAAGTAAATGAGATAAGTTACATGTGAAGCCAATTTTATACCTTTGTAGACCACTAGTTCCGATTGCCTCCTTTAATGCTCTACTTAGTCCCTCCAACACCAAAAGGAAGAGGTAGGGTAAAAGTGGGAAGCCGTGCCTAATGCAATGCTATAAATGTTGAGAAAGAAACTGAGGACATGAAATTCATGACCCAAGTCATAATAGTCTGAATTTGTCAAATGATTGTGGATTGCCATATTTTGGAATAAGTTTTTGGACTTTCATGAATATTTCTTATAATATCTTCCAATCTTGGTTTAATATTTCTCATGAGATTTTTGTTGTTTCTCATAAGACTTTCATGGTCATTATATAATATGTTTTGGTTTCATTTTTGTTGGTGCCAGGATTAGGAGGTTGGAAAATGAAGTCAGGACCAAAGGCCGGTGCAAATTTCACAAGTACATTTGGTGAAGGCAAAGGCCGAGGAGGAGGAGGGGTATGCTTCCATTCGTCTGTTTAATTATATGGATCTTAGGTTATTTGTGATTTTATTTATTTATTGAGTGTAATGCAATGCAGGTAAAGGAAGGTGGAGGAGCACTGACGAAGCTAGTGAAATATAGTACAGTGAAGAGTCGAAGTTAGAAGCAAAATCAGATCCCAAATGGTACATGTGAGTTCTCTTTTGGTCCAAAATCCATGTATGATTTTTCTGGAAGATATTTTGATCTCTGTTTCATATTTTTCACAATATTTTGTGCATTTAATATTTCTCATAATATTTTCAGGTCTTTATTTAATACTCATTTATTTTTGGTGTGCAGGTTGTCCTTGTTCAACCATAGACAGTTTCTGAGGCTGTAGAGCGAAGTTATCCAACACCTGTAGGTCTCTCAAAACTTCTGCAGGCCTCCTCCATTTGTGCATTCCTCCCTTTCTTCCCAAGTAGGTTCCCTCTACTCCGGGAGAAAGGGAATGCCAAATGAATCCTGCTTTGGAATGCTGCCAAATAGGCATGCACAAACAAATGGAGAGCTTTTGATTGAAAGACAGATTATAGAGTAGTTTTGCAACTATGAACGTGAGGCTTGGTCTTGAAATGAGGTAGAAACAATTCAGCCTTTCTTTAAAGAAGCTGGGTTTCCTTTCAGTCAATACAATGACTCTAGTCGAGAAGAATTTTTTTTGGCAAGGAGATTGATGTATCTTTGTTGAAGTAAAACCTGCAAGCATTTTACATATCAGCCATTCTTTAAAGAAGTTGGGTTTCCTTTCAGTCAATAGAATGACTCTAGTTGATAAGAATTATTTTTGGCAAGGAGATTGGTGTATCTTTGTTGAAGTAAAACCTGCAAGCATTTTACATATTAGGAGTTGCAATTTGTCGCTTCTGGATTTTAAACAGGTTGCATTTCTTGTTTCCTTCCTGGAGTTTTTCATTTTTATGCTTCTTTTTTTAATGGAAAATCTCTTGTTTAAGAGGGTGGAGTCAATTGAACGGAGGATTTCTTATTGATGGGCTATGGATGTGAGCAAAATCTTTAGATCTCAACCCAAAACAGAGCAAGAGCTTGTTTCTGATGTGGGGATTCTTACTCTATTGAAGCACAACCACATCATCACATTTATTGGTTACTGTGTTGAAAGCCTTGACAACCTTCTGGTGTATAATTTTGTGTCCAGAGGAAACCTTGAAGAGAAATCTTCATTGTATGTATTCAATAGTTTTACATTTAAAAATGATGAAATTATGCAGAAATTTTAAGTAGCTGTACATTTTAAGAATCGGTGTCATTATTGTATGGCAGTGTCTTCCATTTTCTTTTCTGAAATCTGGTTATAGCACTAATTATTGACTTTATATAATTTTGTGTCCAGAGGAAACCTTAAAGAGATTCTTCATTGTATGTATTTAATAGTTTTGCATTTAAAAAACATGTAAGCATGCAGAAATATTAAGTAGTAGTACATTTTAAGAATCAATGCCATTATTGTATGGCAGGGTCTTTCATTTTCTTTTCTGAAATCTGGTTATAGGACTAATTATTGACTGTATATTATTTCAGGAGGAAATAAGAGGTAAGTCGCTTGGACAGTGCGATTGAAAGTGGTTATGGAAGCTGCTAAAGCATTATATGACTTGCATAATGGATTTTCTCAATCTTCCATTCATGGAGATGTGAAATCTTTCACAAGATCTTTCTTTCTGGATAGTCTAAACCACAGGTATAAATCTTCTTACTGCAATAAGAATCATGACTATGTTGAGAGTTCTGCGTTTCAAGAAATCTTAGTGATTTAGAATTGTAAAATTGAAACTTGGAATTCTGCACTAATGAAAATTTTCAGCGGAATTAATTTGGCTTTAATTATAATAGTTGTCAGATTTTGGGCTAGTAATGTGGGCACCAACATCTTCATATATTATTTGCAACGACTTTTTAGTAACATTTGGATATCTAAGCATCTTCTTAATTTCAACTGGCCATTTTGAGATCAAGGCTATCCAACTTGTAATGGTATTGTTAACTAATTGTGAGTATAGCTTTAACAGGTATCTTGCTCCAGAATATTTTGTTTATGGAAAGGTTAATGATAAGACGGATGTGTATGCATTTGTTGTGGTCCTTATCGAGCAAATAACTGGAATGAAGTCAATCAATACAAGAAATCCCAAGGGTCAAGAAAGCCTGATTATGTCGGTAAGTTTTGGTTTTACCAGTTGACTATCAACTCCATGTTTATTTATTATCCTTATGGGCTCATGTTTAACCTTCTGCGAGTGTTGAAACCAGGCAAGGCCAATTTTGCAGGATGGGAAAATGAGAAACCTTGCTGATAAATGTTTGCAATATGTTTATGATACAAATGAGATGCACATGATGATTCTTGTTGTGCTACACTCAATCCAAGGCAGACATCTCATTACCAGCGTATGTGAGTAGAGTAATTTATATTTACTTCATTCATTTATATATACTTAAGGAGTTTGTTGACTTGCATGAATGCATATATTACAGTTACTACCTTTTTGTATTTATTTCAAGGCTATTCTTAACCTGTAAGAATGGCTGTAGGGTACAATTTCTCTTTTATTTATCCTGTGTTAACTGCATGAATTCATCTCTTCTTGCTCTTTGATACCTAAATATGTTTTCATGGCAGTTTTTTAAAACTACTACAAGGAAAAGATAATCCGACTTGGCATGGTGCCAGACTACAATGATCAAGGATTGGGATACTTCAGATGAGGATGACATTGTAGTAGACCAGTGGACTGATGATATCGAAACCCATCTCACCTTTTCCATGCTTCCAGTGGACAGTGATATGATATTGCTTAGTAGCATTATAGAAGTCCCATGATATCGAAACCCATCTCTCCTTTGCCATGCTTGGGGTGTCGATGATATGGAATTCCTTAGTAGCATGGGACCATATTGTAGGCATCTTGCATTGGCGATGTCACAATTCATCAAGATTTGATTAATTTGGGATTGAAAGAAGTCAGTTCTCTTTCCTGTTATACACTACTTTATGGTTACTTTATAGGTTTCCATGGCCACAGTGGTATCATATTCTTATATGGTCAGGACTGGGATCTGATTATGCTTGACCTCAAAGAATATTTAATATCAGTTAAGCATTGCTTGGTTCTCTTGAAGTTGGAGCCAAGCTCATGGGTGGAAAGGAAGATTTAGAATTTTAGATATCATACTCCATTATCTTGGCTGTAGATCTAGGGAATGCTTGCTTAGTGGGCTTCTTTTGTTCGCATGCTGTTTTTTTCTTCCCTGGTATCTATATTGATCCTTCTTATTACCAAATTTCATGTAAATAGTGAGAAGGATCTATTTGATATTGTCAGTGTTAGACTTGCGTTGGGAAGGCAAGGCCCGCCGAGAGAACTACCCAGTACTGATACGTTCCCATGGATAATAGGTTGATTGATCAAATAAATCAAAGCAGGTTTACAGAAGTAGATCTAGTGATATTTTGGTGGATATTAGTTGATTATTCTTGTTATGTTGAGTCATTTTCCATGGGAAGTAAAAAAAATTGGCATTTGCACTTGCTTTGATAATACATCGGAGTACATGAAATGAAGAACACATGCTTTCCCTTTTTAGATGGTTGTGAAAATAAGCATGGCTAATGATCCTGGTATAGAGCATTCATTTGGATGTGACCAGTTTGTACTTGTATAATGTTTTGATCAATGGATATTTATGAGGAGATTTTCTTGGGAAGCTTTGGATTTTCTTCTTGGAGTGCATGAAATGAAGGACACATGCTTTCTCTTTTTGGATAGTTGTGAAAACAAGCATGGCTAATGCTCCTGGTATAGGGCATTCATTTGGATGTGAGCAGTTCGTATGTTTTTATCAATGGATATTTACGAGGAGATTTTATTGGGAAGCCTTGGATTTTCTTAGTTCTATCCTCCTATTTGCATTTATTTCGTTGGGTAATGTTATCTTTGGGTTAAATCAATTTCGTTGGGTAATGTTATCTTTGGGTTAAATCAATTTTGGCTGAAAAATGTAAGATTCTCCTTTGGGACAGATCAAGGGTTAAAGCTACTAATAATCCAGTTGACAATTTACCACATCATTGTCTATTTCAATCAAGATTTGATTGAATGCTTTTGCTTTTTCATATGCAGACTGGTTGCAATTTCAATCTTTATACGAAAGGAGTTAAAATGGTCGTAATCGGCCTTTACTGTTCTATTCCATAAAATATTTTCTCCATAATATGGAAGAAATGCATGACAATGTTTTTTTTCACAAAACAATTACAGAAGAATACATTAAACTGTTGTTTGAAGTTTCATAGCCAATATTACTCTTCTATTCCATAAATATTATCTTCTTAATTTTGGAGAAATGTATGAAAAAATGTTGGTTTTTATTTTATGCAAAACAGTCACGGAAGAACACATTAAAGAATAGATTAAACTGTCATTTCACAGCCAGCACTTCAATTCTCTTAAAACATTCTCATCCAACTTTATATGGTTATGAGAAAAGTTGGCAATCAAATACCTAACGTACTGTTTTAAACTTGTTGTACTGTTTTAACCTTTTTATTTGTCAATGAGTCAACAAAAGTCCATAAAAAAACTTGTACTGTTTTAACCTTTTTACTTTGTACTGTTTTAACCTTTTTATTTGTCAATGAGTCAACAAAAGTCCATCAAAATACAAAGTCATGGTTATAAAGCCTCAAAGATACCATGCAACCTTAAAGAACAAGAACAAGATCTATATGGTTACAAGCAAAGTTGGCAATCAAATACCGAATGTACTGTTTTAACTTTTTTATTTGTCAATGAGTCAACAAAAGTCCATCAAAATACAAAGTCATGGTTACAAGGCCTCAAAGATACCATACAGTCTTGAAGAACAAGAACAAGATAATGTATTGTTTTAACCTTTTTATTTGTCAATGAGTCAACAAAAGTCCATCAAAATACGAAGTTATGGTTACAAAGCCTCAAAGATACCATGTAGTCTTAAAAGATACCATGCAATCTTAAAGAACAAAATACAAAGTCATGGTTATAAGGCCTCAAAGATACCATGCAGTCTTAAAGAACAAGAACAAAAGATACCATGCAGTCTTAAAGAACAAAATACAAAGTCATGGTTATAAGGCCTCAAAGATACCATGCAGTCACTAAAGAACAAGAACAAAAGATACCATGCAGTCTTAAAGAACAAAAGACAAAGTCATGGTTATAAGGCCTCAAAGATACCATGCAGTCTTAAAGAACGAGAACAAGATAATGTACCGTTTTAACCTTTTTATTTGTCAATGAGTCAATGGAAGTCCATTAAAATACAAAGTCATGGTTACAAGGCCTCAAAGATACCATGCAGTCTTAAAAGATACCATGCAATCTTAAAGAATAAGAACATATACTTGTTGGATCACCTAGACAAGAAAACAATAGCAAAATTGGGACAAGCCGATCTCAATGGCGATTAATATCAATTTAAAGTCGTTGACCCCTTTGGTTGATTAAATGAGTTCATTGTAGACAACAACAAACCCTTCAATACTGAATAGTTTGACTGATTTTTTGAGCAATTCCAGTAGGTTTTAGAAAAGTTTGTTCGTGGTTATTAAACCCTTCAATACTGAATGGTTTGACTGATTTTTTTAGCAATGCCACTAGGTTTTAGAAAAGTTTGTTCGTGGTTATTAGAAGGCCATGGCATTGGCGAGTTGCTTTGACATTTTTCCCTGGGTCAGCTGCATATACCAGAGTTTAGAGTTTATGTTTTTGGCATTGAAGAGCTACTTTGACATTTATTTTCCGGGGTCCGCGTTGACTAGAATTTATAGTTTATGTTTTTTTTCATTCTTCTGCTTAGTTTATATGTAAGGTGAGTTTAGACTTTATGGTTCTTTTCCCCTTTCTGATAGGTTACATGTGAGGTGAGTTTAAAGTTTTTGTTTTTTTTATCCTTTTGACAAGTGAGTTTAGAGTTTTTGGTTTTTTCCCCTTCTGACAGGTGTACATGTAAGGTTTATTTGGTGGTAGTATCAAGTTACATGTAAGGTTTATTTGGTGGCAGTATCTTATGGTCAACCATCTTTTCTCCTTTTGGCAGGATTCTATTCTTTACTGTTATATGTCATACCTATTTCAAGAAATAGGTGTTTATGTTGAATCTATTTTTTTTTCCGGATCTGATAACTTCTCACATTTGAATTTTTCTCCTTTGGGGCAGTGACTCAAATCTTAACTGTTGCATTATACATTTGTCTAACATGCCTCTAAGATGCAAGTGTTGTTTATGTTAAATCTAATTTTTGGATCTGTGATGGTAATTTCTCAGATTTAAATTTTGTTAAATCTAATTTTTGGATATGTGATGGATTTCTTAGATTAGAATTTTGTTAAATCTAATTTTTGGATATGTGATGGTAATTTCTCAGGATCTGTGATGGTAATTTCTCATATTTGAATTTGTTTATTCAGATGATGTTTTCTATTAAATTTGGGAACTGAAAAATTTTGGCAAGAATTTGCTGCCCACCATTGCTCATTACATGTCTTTCTTTTATGTAGATACCCAAGGATTATTTTAAACATAGTGATATTGAAAATTTGTTGCAAATTGCTTTGCTTTGCTGGATTCCTTTACCAAAGAAGCGCAATGGAGTGGCAGTGGGGATGGAAGTATATAGTCTATGTGTTCAATTTCCCTCTCGATAATCCCAAAAGAAAGAAAATAAAATAGTAATAAAAGACTAATGTGACATTGACCTATGTACACAAAATTCAAGAAGAGCGTGATGGAGTGGCAGTGGGGATGGAAGTATATAGTCTATGTGTTCAATTTCTCTCCGTATAATTCCAAAAGAAAGAAAATAAAATAGAATAAAAGACTAATGTGACATTGACCTATGTACACAAAACTGAAGAAGATTTAGAGACATCTCCTATTTATATTCTCACAAAAAAGATAATTAAGAGTTTTAGAGACATCTACATTTGTCTCACAAAAGAAGATTTAGAGACATCTCCTATTTATGTTTTCAAAAAAAAGATAATTAAGAGATTTTTCTACTAATTCATGAAGTTGAGACATCTCCTATTTATATTCTCACAAAAAGATGAGATAATTAAGAGATTTAGAGACATCTCCATTTGTCTTACAAAAGAAGATTTAGAGACATCTCCTATTTATATTCTCACAAAAAAGATAATCAAGAAATTTTTTTGCTAATTCATGAAGTTTTTTTTTATCCAATGCAAACATTCTAATTTTCTTTTTTATTCATATGGTTATGTGAACTTTCTAATCAAGAGAATATGGTTATGTGAACTTTCTAATCAAGAGAATATGAATATTTAGAATGCTGAGTTTTGTTTTTTTATATGGTTGATGTAAACTTTTTAATTTGCTTTTTTATTTACATGGTTGATATGAACTTTTTATTCAAAAGAATAAAAACATATAAACTTCTAAATTAATTTGCTTGAATATGTGAACTTTTTAATTTGCTTTCTTATTCACATGGTTGTTATGGACTTTCTAATAAAAAGAATAAAAAAATTTAGAAGAATATAAAAATTTGTGTGAACTTTTTAATTTGCTTTCTTATTTACATGGTTGTTATGCACTGTGTAATAAAAACAATAAAAAAAAATTAGAAGAATAAAAGCAATTTGTGTGAACTTTTTAATTTGCTTTCTTATTTAGGGGTGGCAGGTGCGGGAGAGATCCTTCTAAATCCTAGAGGACATGTTGAACAAACCTTCACTTGGGGTCTTGGCTATAGGACCAATAACGAGGCTGAGTGGTTGGCTCTCCTTCAGGGAATGAAAATTCTAGTCAACAAAGACCTCTCTAGGATCACGATTTTTGGAGATTCTCAACATGTCATATATAAAATGATTAATGGATACACCACCGGCTCTATAAAGTGTCATCACCCGCATGACAAAATCACTCCTCTCTTATCCAAGCACTATGAATTCTTCCACATCCTTTGCTCAAACAACACTGCCGCTGATGCCTTGGCTAACATGGGGGCCTCCTTACCTCAAGGCCAATTTTGCCTAAATGGCCAAATCCCTCACCTCAAACCCATTCCTTAATGAAACCTTGGGATTCAAGTTTAGACCTCCACATTATCGTTCTCACCTCCAAGGACATTTACGAAGGGTTTAATGTTTTTTATAAAGGCTCCAAGGATTTACACAAAGGCTCTCAACCTTATCACTCCACCCCTCCTCACCTCACCACCGTGTGCCCTCCACTCTCCACTGGCATCAACATTATGGACATTCACGAAGGATCTCTAGCCTTAACGCGTCGTCCTACCTTACCCATCCTCCCGCCGCGTGGCTCCTCCTCTGCACCTACCATCCCTCGATCCTTGTAGGATTTAATGCCCACCTTCCTTGGGTTTATTGCTCCTGCACCTCGCATGCTTCGGGTCTTTTCGCTCTCTCCAATATGTCTTCTCCTCGAATCCTTCCTCATCCTCATTTTACTCTCGGCAATGGCTCTGTTCATTATGTGATTTCTCTGGAAAGGATTCTGTTGGATGTCATTGCAGGGGTTGACGAGGGTGTTTTGTAGGAAATCCCGTGGGAAACTCTTCCTCTCACCAGGGTTTTCGCAAAGGAAAGGTTCACTCTCGCCACTTTCTCCACCTGTTTATGCACTACCCAAACTGGTGTTTCTCTGTGGTTCTCGAATATAGGCTCAGGGCTCAGCCTCTCCATTGACGACCAGTCCTTTATAGCAGGAAACAATTCGATTTTGGGCTGCAATTGTTCAAGGTGGAAAGAAGGTGCAGTCGGCACTCTCTCCTGTCGAAACAAGAAAGACTGCGACTCCCTCCTGCAGGAACTCAACACTCTTAAATTGGTTCTCGGTGGTCTCTCTATCGACGAGCAGGCTCAAGTTTTTGCTGGTGCAGTTCGTGCTCTTCACAACAGCTTCTCTCGAATAGAAATTTCACCTAGACAAGGCAGAATGGCGCAGGAAAACGAGAATGCTGGGTTAGCAGACTTGATGAAAAATCTCAGGCGTTTGTATGAAATGATGGCCATTGGCATTATGGACAACAAGGAAATAGCTCAGGAGGTCAAAAGTATGGGGGAAGTGGTCAGCTACACTTCGTATCAGATAAGTAATCATGACTCCAGGATTGATGACACTGAAAGCAACCTTAGAGAAATAATGGGCAAGGTGGACAGAATCCAAGAAGACCTCCAGTGCTTGGTAAGCATGAACCAATGTAGCAAGGCTTTTGAAACTCTAGCAGCAGCAACGCACCCCATGGAGGAGGAATTGGTTGTTCAACCCATGAAGACTCTAGGCAATCCTTAATGGTCTATTAGTTTCATGTTTTTTTGTCTGTTTCTTTGTCAGCAGTTTATAAGGGTTTACACTACCCCATGCATTAGAAGTTTTGTAAAAACTCTGTGTGGAGTTCTTTGGTCATTCTCATGGACCGGTTTTGTTTACTCCTTTTTTGAACTGCAAGAACTCTCCGTTCCTGCTTTTTTTCTGTAATGAATGGCTGTGCACAACCTGTTTTATATAAAACCTTTTTAAATTTCTGTTAAAAAAAAAATTTGCTTTCTTATTCACATGGTTGTTATGGACTTTCTAATCGAAAGAATAAAAACATTTAGAAGAATAAAAACAATTTGCTTGAATATGTGAACTTTCTAATCTAATGAAAAGAATAGTAGCTTGTTATTTTTTTTTGTATTTTTTTATCTAATGAAAACAATTTGCTTGAATATGCCAACTTTCTAATTAAATTAAAAGAATATGAACATTTAGAATGTGGAGTTAATTTGCTTTTCTATTTATATGATTGATGTGAACTTTAACATTAAAAGAATGTTGAGCTAATTTGTTGTGTTATTCACATGGTCGATGTGAACTTCTAATCTAAAGAATTGGAGCATTTAGAATATAAAGTTAAGATCTAATGTCAATTTTTTTTAACTCTATGTGACTTATCATAATATTTATTACGGTTTTAAATTACAATTAAAATAGTTTAAAAAATCACAAGTATAAGTACAATAATAATAATGATTTAAAACATCACAATAAATCTTATCCAATTTCCTAAAATATAAAATAATTAAAAAATCACAACACCAAATACAAAATAATTAAAAGAATAACAAATTAAAAAAAATTATTAAATAAGTTAAACTCTTAAACATCTAAAAAAATGTAAAATAATTAAAAAATCACAACACCAAATATAAAATAATTAAAAAAACAACAAATTAAAAAAATTATTAAATAAGTGATACTCTTAAACATCTAAAAAAATGATTTTTTTACTTGTTACATTTTTAAATAGTTAATTATAAAAATAAATCACTTTGATTTTATTACTCAAAAATTTGATATTCTTAAACATCATAAATGAATCTTTTACTTTTTTTTATCTCAAAGCCACTTGTTTTATATATATTATTAAAAACTTTTTAAATAATATCGAATAATATTTTTGAAAAAAATAAAATTTTAAAAATTTTTAAATGCAACTGATTATTAGTTAAAAGTATTTTTTTATAATATAAAATAATATTTCTTTAAAAAAATTACTTTTTAAATATTTTTAAATTCAATTTATTATTAATTAATTTAAATTTTTTATATAATATAACGAAAAATTTGTTTAAAATAAAATAATGTTTTAAATACAATTGATTATTAGTTAACTTAGGTTTTTTTATAATATAAAATAAAATTGGTTGAAAAAGAGAAGTCTTTTAATTTCTAAATTAAAGAATTTAGTGAGTAGTTATCTTATTTTATCATTTTTAATAACAATGCATAAGGACTATTGATTTTTCTTACAGAGAGCATTGTTAATAGTGTATTCCAAGGTCAAGAATTCGATGTGCAGGAAGTGATCGCTTTTAGGGCTCACGAAAGTTGATTTTTTTGCTGTCGTCGCTGCCTGCGCCCTCCCTCCCAGCTGAGCTTCTCTGATCATGTGTCATGGCCCCTCCAAGGGGAGGGGAGACCCCTCCCTCGTCCCCGATCTCTACGGCTGAAGCTTTTCGTAGGCTGCTAGGGCCCCCCGGGAAGAAACTGGTGGCCCAAGAGGTCCCGAAATTTATCAAGAAAATAGATGCAGTACCCGAAATCGCTTTGCCAGAGGAACCCTCGATCAAGATAGCTCTGGCTCTTGCCGAAAGAGGCTTGGTTGGCCAATTCATGGGGCTATGGCCCTCACCCAAAACCACGAACGATTGGATTCAGCGTAACTGGAGACCCCATCTGAAGCACAGTGTCACCTGCTATCCGGTGGGCAGAGGTTTCTTCGTCTTCGAATTCATATCCAAAGAGGATCGCGATCTCATCTTCCGAAGTGGACCCTATTTCATGGGCTCCCAAGGTCTGTACCTCAACATATGGTCTCCGGACTTCGATCCCACTGTAGCTGTTCCCAAAGAGGTTCCAGTCTGGGTTCGGCTTCCCAATCTTCCGATCCACTGTTGGAACATTCAAGCTCTGGAGAAAATAGGAAATGCCTTAGGACGCTTCATTGACAAAGCCAAGCCCAAAGGCCAGTATTCTTGTGCTCGAATATGTGTTGAAGTGGATCTGGAGGCGGGGCTACCGGAGGCCGTCAAGATCTCGGTGGGCTCTTGGAACCATTTCCAGAAACTTGACTATGAACAGCTTCCATTTAAGTGCCACCACTGCCATGAACACGGTCACTTTCAACGCAACTGCCCTAAATCCCAACCGGCAGAAGAAGGGGAGGGATGGCAGAGGGTCAAAAAAAGAAAGGCTCCCTCCAAGACGAATGACAAAAGAGCAACAAGTACTACTCAGACTTCAGACCCTAAAGTCCCAACGAAAGATCCAGTCCAGCCCCATCCTGCGAAGCCGCCTCCAGTTAACACGGTCCAAGGGGCAAGCTCCTCTATTTTGAACGTCCCAGATCATCCTCCGCTTATAATCATTCCAGAAGCCACTCCACCTGAAAACGTAAGTCCCATGGAGATACCCGTCACCCAAGATGCAAACTCGTTTGAACCAGGGGAAATCCCTTCCCATCCTGAATCTGCGACCCCTAGGGCTGAGAGGCCCCCTATCCGTGAAGAAATTCGAGAAGCGCACGAGGAACCTTCAGCAGCTGAATCTGATCCAGAAGGATCTTCCGACGAAGGAGCCACCGAGTCGAGTAGCTCGCATGCAACCCCAGACAAGATCCCAAGGGGTCGGAAATGCAAGAAAAAGCAAAGGGAAGAAAAGTCTTATGCAGATGTCTTACAGGGCTCCCAAAAAACTCTCAAAAGTATGATGAATACAAGATCGAAGATAGGCCAGGCCTCTAAAGGGGTCACCCCCTCTCAAAGTAAATAATGAGGTACATCTCCTGGAACTGCAGAGGACTAGGCAGTCCCCAGAAAGCTGAAGCAATGAAAGATCTGGTTAGAATCAGTAAGCCTGAGATCCTCCTCGTCCAGGAGACAAAATTGGAGGGTGGCCTTGCCCTCCAAGCTGGAAATTTATTTTGGAAAAAAGGCCCTGGGGAAGCTGTAAGTTCCAGGGGAGCCTCGAGAGGCCTAGCCACATTCTGGGACTCCTCGAAGTTCGATCTACTTTCTATTCACAGCACCACGCACTGGATCTTCACCATCTTCATTCATAAAGAATCGGGCCAGCATGTAAGTTTGTTCAACCTCTACGTTCCTATCTCAACAGCTGAAAAAAAAAGAGTGTTGGGAGTCCATTGATTCGTTCCTTCATGCCCACATGCCCAAAAATATTATCATTACAGGAGATCTAAACGTCACCTTAGCAGCCTCTGAGAAAAAAGGGGTTTCCATTGTGAGAGACCCTTCCCGAGAATGGGCTGAAGATATCATTCTGGGGTGGGACCTCGTTGACATCAAACCATCCAAGGGTAAATTTACTTGGACCAATAAAAGACTGGGGCCTTGGCACATTGTAGCCCGTCTTGACAGGTTTCTGGTGCACTCTTCCTTTCTCTCTCTGGGGCTTCATGCGTCCTCCAAAATCCTCCCTAATTGTGTCTCTGATCATAAGCCTATCCTCCTTGATCTTACTGCTGAAGAAAACCTGGGGCCCATTCCCTTTAGATTCAGCCCCCTTTGGATCCATCAAGAAGGCTTTCACCAGCTGGTCTCTAACTCCTGGAGCCAAAAGATCACTGGGAATCCTTCCTTCGTCTTGGAAGAAAAGCTCAGACGGCTTAAGCATGAGCTGAAATCCTGGGCCAAGCTCCTTCCCTCCCCAGTCTCTTGCCGTAAAGATGCCCAAGCTTCCTTGGAAAGCCACCAAATCCTCATGGAATCTGCCTCTATCACTGATAGTATCTCCCGGACTGAATGCAACCTTCAGAAAGCTTACTTCAAAGCTTGCAGGGTTGAAGAAGAGTATTGGCGTCAAAAATCCAGAATCCTTTGGTTAGTAAGTGGTGACAAAAACACCGCTTACTTTCACAAGCAAGCTGAATCTAGAAAAAATTTCAAAACCGTGAAAGAAATTACCCATCAAGGCAATCTGATAAAAGACTTTGAAGGCATTAAACAAGCAGCCTTCTCCCATTTTCATGACCTCTTCTCTGCTCCTCTTGTCGAGCCTTTAGACCCCTCTGCGCATCCCCTTTCTCTCATTCCCATATTGGTTCAAGACACTGATAATGATCTTCTTGCTGCCCCTGTTTCCATGAAAGAACTCAAATCTGCTCTATCTCATATGAAACTGGACAGCGCCCCTAGCCCAGATGGATTCACTGCCAGATTTTTTTCTTCCTGCTGGGATACAATTAAATATGACCTTCTGAGGATGGTTAGGAACTCCCAAATTCATAACAAGCTGGGTGGGAGCACTAACTCCTCTTTCCTTGCTCTGATCCCGAAGGAGAGAGGGGCTTCTAGCTTCACCAGGTTCCGTCCTATCTCCCTCTGCAATACTGGCTATAAGCTGGTAACTAAGATCATAGCAAACAGGATGAAAAAAATTCTGCCAAGGATCATACCTGAGAATCAAGGAGGATTCATAAAAGGCAGGAAAATTCTTGATAATGTTATCCTTGTCCAAGAGGCCATTCACTCCAGCGTGAATCGAAAAGAGAAAGGCATGGTAGTAAAGCTAGACCTTGCCAATGCTTTTGACAGGGTAAGATATGACTATCTCTTCCTGGTGATGGAGAAATTTGGGTTTTCCTCAGATTTCATTGACTGGATTAAAGGATGCATCTGTGCTCCCTGGATAGCCCCTCTAGTCAATGGGAGATCGACTAATTTTTTCTAGGCTTCAAGAGGGCTGCGACAGGGCTGCCCTCTGTCTCCGCTCCTCTATGCCATTCAGGCCTTCGTTCTCAGTTTCCAGCTAAACAACTGTCAGCAAGTCCAGTCCCTACCTGGTCTTCGAATGGCTCATAATGTCAAAGACATTAATCATGCCCAGTTTGCAGATGATACGCTGCTTTTGGGAGGTGTTGGTATCCATTCTGTAAGAAGCTTCAAGAACGAACTCGAAACCTATATCCAGATCTCAGGAAGCAAAATCAACCTGCAAAAAAGCAAAATCTATTGCTGGAACTGCTCTGTTGCAGAAATGGGAAGCGCCTCTAGACTTCTGGAAATGGAAGGCTTGCAAAGCTGGGACTCGTTCACTTATCTTGGGGTCCCGATCTTCAAATCTGCCATCAAACCAGTGAATTGGAATCCCATCATTGACAAGTTAAAAGCAAAGATTCAGAATTGGGGGGCTGGTTGGCTTACTCTGGCAGGGAAATTGGTGCTACTGAAATCGGTCCTTTCCAGCATACCAATCTATCAAACTTCCATTCTTCTGGCACCCGTCTCGGTCATCAATAAGATTGAAAACATCCTCAAAAAAATTCTGTGGGAAGGGGGAAAAGGAAATCTGAAAAAACTTCATCTTTTCAGTTGGGAAAAAATTAAAAAACCCTACAGCGAAGGAGGCCTCCAAATCAGAAGTATTCAAGCCCAGAACTTAGCTGTGGGAACAAAGCTTCTTTGGCAGCTAATTTCTGAGAGATCAAGCTGGAGCAAAAAGGTCCTGTGGAAAAAATACTTCCCCGGTCAGAGGCTTCGTTGTTTAGATAATAATCCCCCTCACATCAAAGGCTCCCCTATTTATAAACTTTGTATCAAAGCCTTGGATCACTTCAGATCTCTGTTGTATTGGATTCCTAGAAACGGGAAAAAAATCAATGTTGGGGAAGACTCAATCCTGGGAGACGAGCCTTTGGGGAAAAATCTTGAAGTGCAGAATATAAAACACTGGCTCAAAGATCAGCATGTGTCCACCCTGTGGGATCTCTCTGTCTGGGACTCCGACAATCATTGGATTGAGTGGAAGTTAAGTGGCCATCCTCCCTGGCTTGAAGAAGAAGTAAAGACTCTTGCCCATCTGTTGCAAGGAAAAGCCCCTCTCAGTCAATCAGCGTGTGACAAAAGAGGATGGGGGAAAAAATCTGGAGCTTACACCACGGCTGAAGGCTATCGATCTTTGCTTGCTATTCCTTATGTAGCCCCTAATCCTATCCAATGGAAGTTTGTTTGGTATATGTAGTCCATCCCGAAAGTGGACCTCTTTTGCTGGAATGTTGTGCACAGAAGTATTCTCACTGCTGAAAACCTCAGGAAGAGAGGTCTGGAAGGACCCTCTATCTGCCCTCTGTGTAAAAATAATGAAGAAAACCTTGATCATCTCCTGATTTCCTGCCCTTTCTCAAGAGAAGTTTGGAGAGAATCCCTCTCCCTGGATCACTCTATTTTTTCTGTCCCTGACTTAATAGCAGATCTCTTCTCCAAATGGGTTGAGTTATCTCCCTTCCTCCTCTCCAATAAGGCACTTCTCAAAGCGGCCTGGATGTTAATCCCGAAGTTCATCATCTGGAAATTGTGGCTCGAAAGGAACAACCGTCTCTTCAGAAATGTGGAGAACCCACCTTCAAAGATCGCCATAAAAGCAAGAGTTTTCCTTAGAGAGGCGCTGGATCATAAGATGGGCCTCAGCAATGCTCAACCTTTGGAGGATTTGGAATCTACTTGGCTCTCAGCCATCACTTCTATCTCCCAAATTTCTCCCCTAGCCAGGCAGCCAAAGCTGGCTGATTGGGAAATCCGTCTGGAAGAAGCTGATTTTATTAATTGGAGGTGCTCGTTGGAGGCTCATTGCTTGTTTTTTGATGGTGCCTCAAAAGACAATCTAGGCCCTTCGGGTGGGGGAGGAGTGATCCTCTTCCCCTTTGGCTCCACCTGTTCCTCCTATGCCTGGGGATTGGGAGTGGATTCAAACAACACTGCTAAATTTTACGCCATGTGGCAAGGTCTCAGGCAAGCTCTTAAGCTCAACATTCAAGAGCTCTCTATTTTTGGTGACTCTAGAATTGTTATGCAGGCCATTTGCACAAAGTCTCGTCCTTCTAGCCTCCTTTTGAACCGTATTTTCCAGAAAATTCTGAGCCTTGCTGGTAAGTTCCATTCTATTATCTTTTTTCACATTTTAAAGCATCATAACAGTGCTGCCGACCTCGAAGCCAATCATGCCACGATCTTGAGCAGGGGCACTATTATAGAAAATGGCATTGAATCCTTCTGCACCATCCCATGATCTTGACAGATCTGTCCTCTCCATCTGCGTTTGATCCTCCTTTTCCTGGTTCTTTTAGTCTCTTGCCACTCCCGGCCTTTAGAACCATGTGGTATCTCCCTCTCTCCTCGGTTTAGTGAATCCAATGTCCAAAGATCGCCTTCAAAACTGCTTTTTAATATTTTTTAATGCTGGCCGATATGGAAGATAAGCATCAAGATCATCTCCATGCGCAGGCTGTCTCCCCTCTGGCTCGGAAGGGGATCGTCTCCATCATCTTCGAGCTGTGCAAAAGAAGATTTGGCTCTTCCTCAGAGGACAACGATGGGTTTAAAGAAGACGTCTCTTTTCATTAGAAAGATGCATCAGTCAACTTTGAAGTTATCGATCGTTGAATTTCTGCTTTGGAGATCGTTTTCAAGAAATCTCTCTCCAAGATGGATTCCAAATGACTCAAGGACTGCCTATCAAGCTCTTCCTTCTTTCATTGTGGATGTAGGGCATTTCTTGATTATTCTTTGTAACGTTGTGGATCTTCTTTCTGTTTTCCATTTTTACCATTGGCGTTATAGTCTTCCTTGTTCCACAATGAATCTGCAAGCAGAACGTTTCTCTCCTCATGCAGGCTGGAACTTTGATTGCTCCGTCTCTGCTTACTGGTCTCTGACAGAGCAGTTGGATATGCCCAAGGATTCTACCAATGTAACTCAGTCCCCGGAAGCTGTTTTTCCGGCTCTTTTTTAATCTAACCATCAGTTATTGTCAAAAAAAAAAATCAATGCATAAGCACTATTATATTAAATAAATAAATTTTTTTTTTTAATAAATATTATATCCTAAGATTTATTATCAACTAAATTACCATCAATATTGTTTCTTATTTGGATTAAATGTACTTTGATTTTGATCTTCCATTAGAGTTTCTAGAAGGACTTTCTAGTCATTTGGATGCCATTGAGATTATATAAATGAGATATTAAGTTGTGTTATATACAAATCAAATAGGGCATGTGAGGAATGTTTTTAAAAGTGGGTTACGTGCCAATAAAACAAACAACCATATGGATTTCAAGATGTTTCTTAAGCTTACATAAGTTTGACTAGATAGATCTAAACCTTAATCTTAATATACATTAAATGAAATAAAATAACATAATTTTAGGCACATAATCATATGTGTAAGTGGACCATATCCATATGTAACAATTACACCAATAATTTGGACATGTAAAAACCCTAATTATATATGAGAACATTAACAATATTTTTGCAATAGGACTTTGTGTAGGATTTGGTTCCATTCAACATATTAAACTCAATGCACAAAGGAATGTGGGTTATTTGGGTTAATACGTTGAAAATCTACATTCCAAGAATGCACATAAGACATTGAACCTATGATGTTCATTGGGAACCCATCTAACATGTTGTTTCATTGCAAATCTAAGCATAGATACTTGAGGCCTATGTAAGATTCAATGAAATGTCCTTTATGTTCCTCCATTGTTGTTCATATGACTTAGAAAAAAACTTTGCAAATGTGTTTTCTTGAGAAAATAGGGAATTGTAGCACTCACACTTGCATAGCCTGTTGTCTTTAGTCACAGTTGCATGATACTAGATCCTACATTCTCACTTTCATGTTTGGACCCAACATGATTCATTGGGCTTGTGTAATTGTTTTGTTTTGATTTCATTTGGCTAATGAGAGTTTGGTTGTGTTATTCACTAGGTTAATGCAATGGTTGATTGGTTG
This sequence comes from Pseudotsuga menziesii, assembly GCA_001517045.1. Taxonomy (NCBI): domain Eukaryota; kingdom Viridiplantae; phylum Streptophyta; class Pinopsida; order Pinales; family Pinaceae; genus Pseudotsuga; species Pseudotsuga menziesii. Next base: position 45,837 of record LPNX010430340.1, read on the forward strand.
CAATGTGAGACTCCTCATTTTCTTAACCTTTCCCTCTTCTCCTTAGTGTCCCAAAAATAATAAAAATATATGTGAAAACCAAATATTTCTTTATCGAAAAAACTATCTTATTATTCCACTTTGAGTGAGTGAATTTGTCGACATCAACATAAACACACTATTATACATAATAATGAATGAGTTGTTTGAGTCAACACAAAAACATATAACTATAATTCTTTCGTATTTATTTTCCTCCAAATCATTACAAAATTATCTTGATACACTAATTATTAGAAAGCAAGACAGGTGCGTATCTCATAAAGTTTACAGAAAGAAAACCCACACTAAACATACTCATGGACACACTGATCACCAGGGCCATTAGGATCTTGGATATAGAGCACATAGAAGCTGAAAAAGAACACTTACATAATGTTTTTCCTCAGTAATGGGTATGTCTCAGATCAAATCAGGAGAGCTTTTGCCAAAACTAAAAAACCCAAACATTACCTCAAAGAAAAGAAGGTGGGGGAACACAAGGCTTTTCTTCCATACATTCAAGGTGTAATAGACAAGATAACCAAACACTTGAAGAAGAAAAGTATCGCCTTCATGTTCTCGCCCCTTAATAACATCGGAAAGCTCATTGACCCATCCCTAAAAAATGGTGTTTACATGATTCTGTGTGAATGCGGGAAGGTCTACATCGGTGAAACAAGGAGATCCATTCGAACCAGGGTTAAAGAACACTATGCTGACATCCGGCTAGATAGAACACATAAATCTACTTTGGCACAACACTCTCATGGCACAAAACACCCAATCAAGATAGAAGACATGAAAGTTCTGGCTCATGTTGATAATTGGTCCTTAAAAAGAATTAGGGAGGCTATTGAAATAGTATAAAAACTCAATTGTTTAAACAGAGATGATGGCCTGACCATTAGCACGTAGTGGCTTCCCAACCTCATTAAATTAAACCAACAAGCACCAAACAAATTCATACTCTAAATTAATAAAACCTAAAAGCTAACCTAAAAACTAAAAACTTAAATAACTTTCCTTAAAACTAACCAAAAATAAAAACTTGATAAACAAAAACATAACATAAATTAATTTAGTAAACAAAACCTAACATAAAATAACATTAATAGTATTAAGTTAGGATAATTTAATAATCATTATTGATAAAACCTTTATAAGCTAACCTAAAAACTAAAAGATTAAATAATTCATTAGAATTAACATATAGATTAAATCTTTAAGTAAACAAAAACACAACCTAAATTAATATTTTAAACATAAACATTAATATTAATAGTTATTTAAGGTAATTCAATAATCATTATGCTTTAATAAAACAACATGCTTTAGTAATATTTAATATAATAAAACAAAATATTTTAACATAAAATAAATTTTTGAATAAATTTTTGAATAAATTTTTTATAAAATTTTAATAAAATAAAAATTTTAAATTTTTTTAATATAACAAAAATAGGTTAATAAATTACTTTAGTCTTAAAAGACTAATAAATAGGGTTTTAACAATTTAGAATTTAATAGGAGAATTTAAGAAATATATTTATAAAATTTTATAAAAAATGAAAACTTAAAAAACTTAGTGTCCTCTACTTAAGAGTGTTCTATATTTATATAAAGTGGAGATTTTACTAGATGCCATTTAGAGTGGATTCTTAGCCAAAACTAGCTACATTTTTTTCATTTTTATTCCTCCAAATCATTTCTATTATTTTGAAAACTTATTTACAAAAACAAATTTCTCCACATGACCACTAACTTTTAATGAATTTTGATTAACCTTTTACAATTTTTTTCAGTTCCTTTCCTTCCAATCATTTTTATTATTTTAAAAACTTATTTACAAACCTAGACTTTTCCAATTTACTATCAACTTTGACTTATGATAAATTATAATTAATTTTTTCCAATTTTTCTTTATTATTTTGAAATTTACATGATTAAAAAATGATTTTCATGAAATACAATAATTTATTTATAAATATAAATATATGTAAATGATGACCAGAAAAAGGAAAAGGGAATTGATACCATAGTGCATTTAGCATAGTGACTTCCGCAACACAATTTGAGCAACAATTTCAAGAAAATATTGCTTTGGGCGATATTTTCTTGAAAAGATATCATGTGATTGTTAATGTTTAAAGACATTATTTACCGTGTGAGGTACGGTAAATAAGCTATCACAAAACATAATCCGATGTACTTTTCTTTCAATGAATTGCATGCATTCCCTCACTGGACACGAGAGAGGAAGCAAAATTCATTCCCTCCTCCATTGCAATATTGAAAGATTGAAAGAATTAGGAGGTTTTATTTAGCCTTATGCCGTGAAACTAGGTTTTAATTGGTTTTGGAAGCACAAGAGAGGAAGGGGTCTAAAAAATCTGGTGTTTGAAGCCCGGAGAATTTGTACCTGGAATAAAAGTTACGATTGTGAATTTCAGCAAAATTGCTCAAGTCAGATTCTTTAGCATGACTTGAATTCGTGAACCATCAAGAATGCTTGCCAGGGAATCGTTGTCTTCACTGTAGCAAGGAAAGTGCTTATGAATAATCCAGAAATTTCGAGCATATCAGGCCCTCATTCACCACTCCAATGCAGTCCGAAGACAAAACCACTACATTCATGCAGCAGAACAGCTATTCAAGCTTTAACAGGGGAAAACAACTCCCTGAATCGTTCTTGGCCCTATTGTGGCCAAAACGATTCCTCAGCAACCTACAACAACCAAAATACAAGGGGAAAGACACAGCCAAGCCATCAACGAACAACCATGAACCCACAGAACTGTAGATGAAATCCCGACCATGATTCAACAATGGAATAATGGAGCATTACGCGGTCTGACAATGGTGGAAAAGGCACAGATTGCCTGCGTGAACAGGAGGATGAACACAACCGCGGACTAGCAACTCCGTGAGAGAAGGAAGAACAAACCTGCAAGCCAGCAATCCGTGAGGCAGAGGAGAACGGACCCCAATCAATGAATTGCGGCCCCCTTTTAACTTCGCTCAGCGTGAGGGAAAATGAACAGACTCACGATTAGGATAGTGGACAGACCATCCGCAACCCAAAAGGCACGTTGTGAAGAGAGAGCAGGAGTGGCATAGTAGTGGTTTTCATGCCAGCCAACAGCTGCCCCAACTAACAACAGAATAACTAAGGTGGTGGTTGGAGGAGACAAGGGAAGGCGAGCAAAAGAGTGGTGACACATGGCTTTTTCCCCATGGCTCAAGATTCAGCACTCCCCCCTCCTTATCCTTAGGAATCATGCCCCTTCTCAATTTGGTTGCAGAGAA
>LPNX010430340.1:58323-75548 GCA_001517045.1 Pseudotsuga menziesii
GCGAGCTAGGGAAGCACCAATACTAGATGCCAAAGAGTGCATCTTTACAACTGTTAGTGTAATTTACAGTGATGATCTTAATATGACAAAGATAAAAACAATAACCTTGCAGGTCTACAGTCTCTGCCAAGGTGAATACAATGCAAGATTCAGGTGAGCATACACAAGCTTCTTCAATATACAAAATATATCAGTCATTATGCAATATATCAGTCTCAGTATCACAATGCAATATATCATTCTCAGTATTCATAATTTACACAGGCTCTCTTGATTTCGTAGGCAGCTTCACAGGTTCAGCAGCATTTCAGGAAGTTGACATCAGCATGTATACACTAGCAATCACATATATCTTCCACACAGTATCAAGTAGCACCCAAGAGCTCATTAAATACACAGCAAAGTGTACAAGTAAAACGCAGCAGTCATAGCTCATTTGCCAAGTTCAGGTTTCAAGGTTCATTCATATAGATATAGGTTTTATCTCACAGCTCCAATACAGCATTCACGGGCCTCTTTAATAAGCAGCATATACAGCTCATACAACAGACTCGAGCCTTGCTTGGTTTAAAAAGTATTCATGACTCCATTCCTAGCACACTTTCTATGATATGATGAACTCAAAACCTAGCCAAATAGGTGTTCAGAGTGCACGACTACCCAACAATAATGCAACTACTCATAGACATTGTCTGAGCTTCATTAAACATGCTGGAGCTCAACAATAGCATTCATAACAAAGATGGCATATTCAAGCAGCAACACCTAACGCAAAGGTTACCAAATATGCTTCATGCTTTTAAAAAAACTTTCAAACAAAGCCCTCGCACCTCAAACAGTTGATCTTTCTAACTGTAACGCAAATGGTTACATCAAATCTATGTATTAACAAGGTAACCAACCAGAATACCTAGAAGACCAACAACCAAACAAAACAGGATGGCAAAGCGAGGCTTGGTGTTTTCAGTTCCATGGCGCATTGATTCCAATCCCTGACGTAGTTGTTGAGTTTGCTGCACAACTATGTCCCTTTCATCTCCACGCTCCACGCATTCACGCGGAAACCTTCAACGCCTTCACGCAGAAGCAATAGGCCTCAATTCTTCAACGTAGCATTATTCTTCAACGCAGTCTTCACGGTGATGCTCACACAGCAGCAGGATATCACGGTCCTTGTATGAAGTCGCAGCACTACATTATTTCTCCAGCGCACAGTTCTGAAAAAATTAGGGTTGCAGTTTCCAACGATCAGTCTTCACACAGTCAGCATTCTCTTCACAAGGCGTGGTCAAGCACGCAGTAGCTCATTGAGAGATGGTACGTGGAGAGAAGCGATGAGACATCAAGCTATAAGGTCGAGGTATCAGTTCAAAATAAAATGATATTAAGCACACCCTATTCTTTGAGTGGTCTTGCAGTGACGCCAACTCCCTCAGCGTAGAGTGTCACCATAGCTCAACGCAGCCTGTCACCCAACAGATACACACATGTCCTTGGAGAATTCACCAATGATATCCACCACCAAACTAGGGTTTTGTTAATCCACGAGGGAGCTCGATAGAGTCACCATATTTTCCATTCAACCATGGACTAGCTTTAAACAGAAATTAGGGTTTCACAATAGATAGAAACGCATATGGAATGAATCTCAGGTGAATGGCAGAACAGATGCTTCACGGGGTCTTCAATTCTACAGCACTACGAGTTCTCAATACAAGAGACTAGTTAAACACAGAGGTCGCTTTTCTCATACAATATGAGAAATTTTCAAGAGAAAACACACGGCTTCTGCATTGAACGGCTTACCAATTAAACTCCACCAATCAGTTGATATCACAGCTCGCAGTTTAAACTTGGATGTCGCAACAAAGACATTGCAAGGAACAAGGAACATCAAGGGAATAATCAACAGGCAGGCCACTCACAGGAATTATCACATCACATGAAAAACGCCGCTCATACAACACAGTCGCACGGGATTAGGGTTTCACTTGGAGGAGGAGTAACGCATGCAGGCAGGAGAGACAGGCAGGCAGCTCTGAAAGAGCAGACTGGCAGGCAGAATGGCAGCGAGCTATGAGAGGTCGCAGCTCAGGTAACTCTACGCAGGATAATCACCAGAATAAGCCACATACAAAACGCTCAACTCATTAGGGTTTCCTCAGCACACAAACTCAATCATGAAGGAATTTGCATGCGACTCGATTGGCAGACTGATGGAGCAGTCTGGCAATGGAATGGCAAGCAGAATGCCAGGCAGAAATGCAGCAGGAGTTATGGCAGACAGCCCTGCTCTGATACCACTTGTTAGGTATAACTCTCGATTCAATTTTCTATTCACGACTAAAACATTAATTTATAGATTACAATGAGGCGGTTGAGAACCAGCCTTTTCACCTTCCCGGGCAACTATTCAAATTCCTATTTAATTATTTATTTACAATAATCCTGACGGATTATATTCTAACAAAAACAACCCCCTAACAACAATTAGATTCCCAGGGATGTTTTGGCCCTAACATGGCCAAAACAGACTCAACAACACCCAAGAAATCGTGGTTCTCTCCTGCCACTTGTCGGGCATTACCAAAAATGATTTCCATCTTGGAAAACAATGTGGAAATGCATCCAAATCGTGGGGGAGGAAACTCACCCACTGATCATTACCAAAAACGAATCCCCATCCTGGGGAATGAGAAAAACAACTTCCCACATGAGGGAAAACACACAACAAACCAAAAAACGTGAGGAGGCTCAGCGACGCGAGTGCATGAAGAAAAATGCATGCCTACATGTGACTGCATGAGGAAAATATCTTAGGCATGAGTGGTGTGTGGTTTCTCTCTTCCATGTGAGGGAAATGGGCAAAAAACTTCCCCTTGGGCAAGCGTGTGGTCAAGGCTGACAGCCCGATCAGAATTGACGGCTGCCCATACTCCCAAAGCCCCAAGGCAATAACTGCCCAACTAACTTTTGGAGAATTTAATTAGTTGATGAATAAGACAAGAAAAGGTGGTTGGAATTTGATGGGTTCTCCTTTTGACACTTGTATTTTCCCCATTGGCTCAGAGGTTAAATATTCCACTCCCCCCCTTATCCTTAGGAAATCTTTCCCCCATTTCATTATTTGTTGCATTGACATAGCTGGTTGTGGGATTTTTTTAATTAAATTGCATATTTACATGATGTCCAAAAATTATAATGTGCCGGCTAGTACAAAATACCATCGACATTGATTTTAATCGCCGAACCTAAAACGATAAATCAATGGTGGGGATTTTCCCTCTAGCTCCACACCACGATTAAATACAATATAAACACCATATACATTTTTAATGCAGATGGGGTAAAATACCGGGGTGTTACATTCCCCTCCCCCTTCAATAACACTATCCTCAGTGCTTTAAAAAATTGAACAAAAAATGCTACACCGACACTGCCCTCAGTGCTTCGCAGAATTGAACAAAAACAGATGTGTCAATCGCATGGAACCCTCCAGCTCCCATGTAGCTTCTTCAAGACCGTAGTTCTCCTATTGCACCTTTACCTACCCTATGGCTCGGTTCGGGAGTATTGTAACCTTCTCTTCGAGGATGCACATTGGCTCGATTTGGAACTCTCCCTCGGGTTCCACCTGAATCACGTCCCAATTTATCACATGGTTATGATCATGTACATATTTCTTAAGCAAAGAAACATGAAAAACATTATGAGCTCTAGTGCTAGCAGGAAATGCAAGTCTATATGCAACTGGCCCTATTCTTTCAAGCACTTCAAATGGCCCACAATATCCAGTTGACATCTTGGCAAAAATTCCAAGATTCAAGGAACTCTTCTTTGCCCTCGCTCTGAGGTAAACATGATCCCCAACACTGAACTCTCTGTTCACCCTATGCTTATCAGCATAGATTTTTTGTCTGTCTTGGTCTACTTTCAGATTCTTCCTGATCTTTACAACCTTCTACTCCATCTCCTTGAGCAATTCTAGACCAAGCACAACCTTGTTCACTGGATTATCCCAAGTCACTGGTGTCCTACACCTCCTGCCATACAAAGCTTCATATGGACTCATCCCCAGGGATGCTTGTTGTACCTCCCACTTGGTTGGTTTGTCCATCACATAAATGCGAAGCATGTCTTCAAGTACTTGATTAACTTTCTCTATCTACCCATCATTATGAGGATGGTAGGAAGTGCTGAAGTTTATCTTTGTACACAAATCTGCAAACAACCCCTTCCAAAAATTGGAAGTGAACTTGACATCTCTGTCAGAGATTATTCCCTTAGGAAATCCATGCAATTTGAAAATATCCTTCATGAAGATCTTTGCAATGTCATCAGTCTTATGCATAGACTTAACCGATATGAAATGTGTTGCCTTTGTCAACTTGTCCACCACAACCATGATGGAATCATGTTGTCTCCAAGTCATTGGTAATCCTGTAATAAAATCCATGGAAATAACTTTCCATTTCCATTCTAGAACTGGAAAAGGTCGCAACAAACCTGCTAGGTGTTGATGCTCAACCTTCACCTGCTGACATTTCATGCACCTTGAAATATATTCAGCCATGTCCTTTTTCATTCCTGGCAAAAAGTACCGCTTTCTAGTTGTAGCAATTGTCTTCTGATATCCTGAGTGACCAGAATATGGAGCTTGATGGATCTCATCCATAAGAACTCTCCTCATATCTGCTACATTTGGAATATAAATTATGTTCTTATAAGTAAGAAGTCCATCTTCTTCCAATTTATATCCCTCATACCTCTTCTCAAGACTTTGCTGCTACAATTTGTCTTTTACCTGCTCATACAACTCATCTTCAGCAGTATGACTAACAATCTGCTGCCTCAACTCCAATTGGAAAATACTAATAGATACTGCATGCATTCCTGCACCTTTCTGCTGAGTGCATCACCTTCCTTATTCTCTTTCCCCTTTATGTGCTTGATTTCAAAATAAAACTCACATAAGAACTCCAACCATCTAGCTTTCCTGGAATTTAGAGTAAGCTGATCAAACAAATACTTCAGACCACAATGGTCTATCCTTAGCTCAAATATTCTGCCCATCAAGTAATTCCTACAAATCTTGAGAGCATGTACTATGGAATCAAGTTCTAGATCATGAGTGGCATAGTTTTTCTCATGTTCCTTCAAATTTCTTGATTCATAACATATCACGTGGTTTTCTTTTGCACAAGGACTCCTCCAAGCCCTTGACCGCATGCATCAATACACACCAAAATATCTTTTTTTGGGTCTGCAATCTTCAATACTGGTGCACTTGTGGGAAGATTCTTCAACTGCTGGAAGCTTTCTTCACACCTCAGCGTCCATTCAAACTTTATTCCCTTCTTTTGCAAGGAAGTGATTGGATGTGCAACCTTGGAGAATCCTTTAATGAATCTCCTGTAGTATCTTGCAAGTCTCATAAAAGATCTTACATTTGTTACATTTCTTGGAGTAAGCCAATTCATAATGGCCTCAATCTTCTCAGGGTCTACAGATATGCCCTCGTCTGAGATAATGTGACCCAAATAATGAATCCTATCTTTATAGAAGTCACACTTGCTCAACTTTGCACACAACTTATGATCCCTGAGCAATCACAATGTCAATCTCAGATATTGATCATGCCCTTCCTCATTCCTAGAATAAATAAGAATGTCATTAAGGAAAACAAGAACAAACTTGCCCAAATACCTATTGAAGACACTATTCATAAGGAACATAAATGTAGCTAGTGCATTTGTGAGACCAAATGGTACCACTACAAACTCATAATGTCCATACCTTGTTCTGAAGGCTGTCTTATGAATGTCTTCATCCTTGATTCTCACCTGATGGTCTACAGACCTCAAGTCAATCTTGGAAAATACCTTTGCTCCTCTCATTTGATCAAAGAGGTCATCAATCCTAGGAAAATGATATTTGTTCTTCACAGTGATTTTGGTCAACTATCTGTAATCAATACACAACCTAAGTGCACCATCTTTCTTCTTTACAAACAGAACTGGTGCTCCCCAAGGAGACACACTCGGCCTGATATAATTCTTCTCCAACAACTTGTGCAGTTGCATCTCCAGTTCTACCATTTTTGGTGTACTCATTCTGTAGGGTGTCGTGGACATTGGTGCTGCTCCTGGCACAAGTTTAATTGTGAAATCAATGTCCCTCTTTGGAGGAAGCCCTGGAATATCATTAGGAAACACATCCCTTAATTCCTGCAACATATGAAATTCTACCAACCTAGGAGTTTCATTCTCTGTTGCCTCCAAAATATGAGATGCATACAACTGGAAACCTTTCCTACAGAACTTCTTCAACTACATTGCTGAAATCTTCCTTGCAGAAATCACCTTTGGAATGCCTCTTACAACTCTTGGGTTGCCTTCTTCATCCATCGATTCAAAATTCTTATTGTAATAGTCAAGCTTTACCCTGTGAGCTTCTAACCAATCCATTCCAATGAGAATATCATAGGAACCAAGTGGTAGAACATTCAGATCGACACAAGTGACTAATCCATTCACGACGAACGAACATTTCTCTACCACTTCACTAACCTTTCTCTTAGTTCCAGTGGCTAGCTGAACTAACCAAGATTTGTTATGTTTTAATTTCTTAAAAGCACAAATCTCCACTACTATAGGGGTAATGTAACTGTGAGTAGAACCAGATTGCTCAACAATCTTACCTGCAAGTTCAACCATAGTTTACTGGTGATCTTCCTGGTGGTCCTCCATTGCTGCATAAATCCTAGGGACAACCCTTGCTACTTGACCCACTGTTTCTGCCTCTTGAATGTTGTAAGCTAGCCTTGCATTCTCATTCTCAAGTGGACCATTCCTGCGCATGTGTGGTCCTCCACATTTCCAACATTGCAGTGGTTCTTTGTTAAGCTGTGGATCTCTTGGATTTTCTCCCACCACTCTAGCTTGCTTACTCACAGCTTGGGATGGCAGCTTCTGCTGATTCCTGAAGTTAGAAGGTTTGAAACCTTTCTTCCTTCGGTCAAACTTCTCATTCTTTTTGTCCTTCCATGTCTTATGATATTCGGGTTTGCCTTTGCTTTGCTCATAGCAATACTTAGCTTTCCTTATCACTTCTTCCAGAGTTCTAGGTTCATAAAACTCAATTTTGTCTTTACAATACTAAGGCAATCCACTCAGAAAACGCTGGATATTCACCCTCTCATCTTTGATGTACCTGACATACCTCAAGAGTTCTAGGAACTTGTTTGCATACTCTTCCATGATCTGCTGTCCCAATCTCAGCTCGTGGAACTCTTTAATCTTATCATCATAGTACCTGTCAGAGAGGTACTTCTGCTTGAAATACTTCTAGATTTGCTTCCACGCAATCCTCCTCTCATTGATCTTATTTACTTTCCTGAAGTGCTCCCACCATATGGATGCTCTTCCAGTTAAATTGAAGATGGATACGCTAGCCTTCATACTTACATAGTATTCTTGGACTTGGAAATATTTTCTCATCCCAAGAAGCCAAGCTTCAACTTCTTGTCCATTCTTTACCTTACCATTGAAGTTAGGCGGCCTTTCCTTCTTAAATTCATCACGTGAATGGTTCTGGTAATGCCTCTTCCTCTCATTCCCATGAGATGAATATCTTGAATCCCCAGTGGATCCTTCAGATTTAGATGACTGACTAGGAGATCTCTTTCTCCTTCTGGTACTCCTCTTATTGCCTTCCGGTCTTACTGTCCGATCCCCAGAGTTCATCTGCCTCTGGATTTCCATTAAACTTTGCAGCATGGCTGCATTCAGCTGATTCTGCTCCTCATGAGCCTTAACCAATATTTCATTATATGCCCTGTAACTTTGCATTTCCACCCTTAGGCTTCTCATGGTGGCTGCAAAATCTAGGGGAGTCTCTTGCAATCTCCTCCCATTAGACTCAATCTCAGCATTTCCAACTCGGACATTTTCCCCCATAGCATCTTCCTCGTACTCATTAGGGTTCTATGCATCATCATACACATCGTAGGTTCTCATGGCTCAGCCAATCCAACTTTATTGAACTGTACTATCTGGAATGTTGCCTTTGAAGGTGACTATGATTCTGCAAAATGTGTTAATAAACACAATTGTTAGCTGCATAACACTCATATGATTCATACATTACTTACCTGCACTAGAAACATCATATATTGACAACTTTGTCAAATCATAGAATTTTCTTTTCACAAAGAACGATTGTCTGAAGGGGATGACAGCGGTCAAAGGGGCATAAGATCGATGTCGTTTTCACCTTTATGGTCTCTGTAAATCACACTAAAAACCTGCAAAAATTCTCTTTTTCGGAGCAACTCAGCTTTTCCACTTGATCGGTAAACTCATCGAAGTTTTCTGACATGTTGGCTTGACTCACCTTTTCCCTTCTGACGCATCGACAAAACTCAACATTTCTTTTCGATCATAAAAACTCGTTGTTTCCTTCCGATGGGTCGGCAGAACTCGTCGAGTTCATCCGACATATCGGCAAGCTTTCCCTTTTCTTTTCGATCGAAAAACTCATCAAAATTTTTCGACGTATTGAAAAAACTTATTGATTTCACCCGACATGTATCGAAAAAACTTCGTCTTTTTGTTCCGATATGGCATTTTTGACACTTAGACAAATTTTTCAAAATTTTTCTTTATTTCCTCAGCATCGCCAAAACTCATCTAAGATGCATCAGAAAAATTATTTGAGATGCATCATTGGAAACTCATCTGAGATGCATCGGAAAACTCATCCGAGATGCATCGAAAAAACTCATCTAACTTTTCTGACGTATCGAAAAAACTTGCCAAGTTCACCCGATTTTCACTACTTAGAAATTTTTCGAAAAGTTTCTTTTCCTCTTCTTCTCGTCGTCTCAACATGCCATTGGCTCAAGTTAGCCAGTTCAACCGACATTGTATCAGCAGTACTCGACAAATTGAGCCAATATATGAAAAAGATTCCAACACTTGGGAAAATTTGGAAATTTTTTCCTGTCTTTCTCATTTTTCCCTTGCTGACTAGAGGGTAATATTGCCTTTGTCATTGCTCTTCATGGCCTATTGAGGCTCATACTACAACGTGAGATCTGATACCACACTGTCACATCCCCACCCCTCTACCGGAGAGAGGACGCGACTATGCCACTATCAATCGGGGCAATCTAGCACCATGAACGTAGTATAAAATTAAATGCATTGAACTAATAACATACACAGATGCATGAATATTTAACATACAATGGAAGAAAAATACATTCCATTCAAGCATTTAACATGTTTACGATAATTCATTTAAGTAAATACAAGTGCATAGATTTAAACAAAAGAATACTTATCTTGGAAGAAGCTTGTCGTGCAACCAGCTATGTCGCTACAACGTTCCACCCAACCATAGGCTAGTGTGCTCATCAATCTCTCAGCAACACTACCACCGCCGAGCTGGGCATGATTCCCACAAGGATTAAGGGAACATTGGAAGACTCACACATAGCCAATGATACAACAAGAACTCGGCCAATCCAACACAATTGGGTTTATCAGGCTACAAAGGAGCTGGAAAGGTTGACTGCTAAGCTAGTGAGATCAACCACAGAGCTATAGACATCTGCACTAGATCTAGCCTGGCTTCTAAAACATCTACACACTCAACACAAGGAAGCATCCCCTTCTCTGCTACACAGTCCCTCAGGCTATGCCTTCCCATTCAGTGCTATTCACGGTGTGCAAAGAACAAAACCAACCACCTAGATCTGTCAGTGAGATTCCTTCTCACACTAGGTTAATCAAGTTATTTCAGACCCTATTTCCACTCCTAATTCAGTTCAGACCAAATCATAGATGCATACACAGCAACATACACAATTTAGGTTGAGGAAAATAATTTTGGCAACAAAACGAATTGCCAAGATGGGTGAAAACAACCCCATAACAACAATTTGATTCCCAGGGACGTTTTGGCCCTAGCGTGTCCAAAATGGACTCAACAACACCCAAGAAATCGTGGGTCTCTTCTCCCACTCACTAGGCATTACCAAAAATGATTTCCAGCTTGGAAAACAATGGGGAAATGCAACCAAATCGTGGGGGAGGAAACTCAACCACTGATCATTACCAAAAACGAATTTCCATCCTGGGGAAATTGAAGAAAATGACTGCCCACGTGAGGGAAAACACACAGCAAACCAAAAAACGTGAGGAAGCTCAACCACGTGAGTGCATGAAGAAAAATGACTTCATGCGCGTGAGTGCATGAGGAAAATCTCTTAGGCATGAGTGGTGTGTGGTTGCTCTCTTCCACGTGAGGGAAATGGGAAAAAACCTTCCCCTTGGGCAAGCGTGTGGTCAAGGCTGATAGCCCTTTTAGAATTGACGGTTGCCCATACTCTCCAAGCTTGAAGGCAATAACTGCCCAACTAACTTTTGGAGAATTTAATTGGTTGATGAATAAGACAAGAAAAGGTGGTTGGAAGTTGATGGGTTCTCCTTTTGACACTTGTATTTTCCCCATTGGCTCAGAGGTTAAATATTCGACCCTCCCCCCTTATCCTTAGGAAATCATGCCCCATCTTATTATTTGTTGCATTGACATAGCTGGTTGTGGTTTTTTTTAATTAAATTGCATATTTACATGATGTCCAAAAATTGTAATGTGTTGGCTAGCACAAAATACTATTGACATTGATTTTAATCGTTGAACCTAAAACGATAAATCAATGGTGGAGATTTTGCCTTTAGCTCCACACCATGATTAAATACAATATAAACATTATATACATTTTTAATGCAAACAGGGTCAAAACTGGGGTGTTACAAGATGCGAATCTATAAATCCAAGAGCATAAGTTTGGTAAACAAGATAAATTAAAACTCTAACCAAATCTAGCTGTTAAGGATACTTTTCTTATCTTGGGTGACAATAAACGTGTCTGTGACTTTCCTCCCAACCATAGGCTTCACTTGACGTATGTTTTCCCATCTGAAACCACCTCCGAGTTGGGCAATGAATCCACTAAGGTAAGGAAGTACTAGAACCCTTCCAAAGATCTCTAAACAAGGCTAGCTACACAGTAAAAATGGTTGTTTCGTTGTTGACTAGGAATAAGGAGGACGAAGAAACAATTACACATATTCAAAGCAGGTGGCACATTTCAATGTGTACAACAACAAATAGTAGGCCTTATAGAGAATTATGCGTCCATTAAACTACTCTAATAGCTCATTGAAACTATACCGCCAGTAAGACATATTCACAAACTCTTTATCATATAACCACAATATATGCTTATCTACTCTTACTTGAAATATCCATTTAGTATAAATAACTCTACACAACTTTCTTATTTCATATCCTTAACCAAATCCAAAGAGTGTTTAAGAGAAAGTGGACATTTCCCACAATATATTTTATAAATGGAATTTCACAATAAAATCCATACATATTACTCTTTAGACTTTATTATAAGTTTATAAAGTCTTTACTTTCAACCAGAAGAAATGTTAAACTAAATCTTATAAATAAAAGATCCATTCCACATCTAAACTCCATAATATCGTATATATTATAAGTTTGTAAAATCTTTATTTCAAACCAAAAAAATATGATAAACTAAATCTTATCGATAAAAAATCTATTACATGTCTAAACTCCATAATATATATATATAAGTTTATAAAATCTTTACTTTCAACCAAAAGGAATGTTAAACTAAATTTATAAATAAAAGATCCATTCCACGTCTAAACTCCATAATCTCGTTTATATTATAAGTTTGTAAAATCTTTATTTCCAACCAAAAAAATATGATAAACTAAATCTTATCCATAAAAGATCTATTCCACGTCTAAACTCCATAATATCATATGAGTTGTTTCCAGGATTTTAAATTCAATGTAAATGTTACTAGAAATGAAACGCAAGATTCGATTTCCTCAATCCAATATCGCTATTGGAATCCGTCATCAAGATCAAATCCATTCAATATAACATATAATGTTAACCTATATATTCAGTGGCAGGTTTGAACTCGACGACTTAATCTAACGCTGATACCGAAATTATCATCAAATTTGGTTATATCCACCACTTTTCCCACTTCTTTGACTATGTCATGGTTCCAATAATTACTTATAGTCATTAGCTTCCTTTTGCTACATCAATGTCATCATGACGACATCACTTTAAACTTTACTAGATCATCTAGGCTTTGCTAGCCATTAGCATTTTCCCCTGGTGGATCCGTCCCCAATCATCGTTTTAGTCGTACACGTTTTTAGTCTGGGCTAGCATTATTAAATTTCATCTATAATTCTGATGGGGCTAGGATTTGCACTTACAATTCTCTTTACTTACGCTTTGTCGTTTCCGATCTTGTATCGAGGGGATGTTACACAAATAATAGTTATAATTTTAATTATTGCAAATATTTTAAAAAGAAAATTAAAAATATTGTAAAAATAATAATTCTAATTTTAATTATTGCAAATATTTTTAATTTTTCTCCAATATTAATTGCATAAATATTTATAATGTATCACCTATTACAAATGAAACAAAAACACTACCTTTCAAAACAAATTAATTCTTAGTACTGAACCATACTAATTTTTAAAAGCCTTTATTGGATATGCTTATCCCACATAAACATCCAAGCCTGCTTATAGCTTGTACCTTAAAAAAGCAATACCAAATTTGTCTAACATCCAAGCATGCTTATAGCTTGTACCTTAAAAAAATCAATACCAAATTTGTTTATAATGATTATAAATAACTACTTTTATATTAAAGAGAAATTCCATTTTTTCTTAACATTTAATCATGATTACAACGTATACCTAAAAAAAATCAACACTGAATTTGTTTATGATGGAAAATAACCAAAACTTCAATAAAAGAAAGAAGAAACGATTGTTAAAGGTAACCACATACATATGAAAAGGGATTTTCCATTTTTTATGATATGCTTTTAAGAGAACAAAATGAGGAAAGAGTATCATAAGTTTAGTGAGAGATGCTCACCTTTTAAGAAATGGGAATGGAAGAAAAGTCTAAATCCATAGTATAGATCCATTTAACGTGGTATACCTTGTTATGGAAGAAAAGTCTAAAGTCTATTTCCATTGCTATATCTTGTTTTGAACTGTTTTCTGAGAATCAGATATCGGTGTACATATAATCTGTTTGCCTCAACATGTTCATCTACTTGTTGCAGAGCATTTCCTTGGCTCGAATTTAACACATTTAGCACATAACTAAATACAAGATCACAATAAGTTTATGAGGGTTTGGATCAGTTTGCTTAATGCTAAATTAGTACAACCACAAGTAAAGTGGCAAGTGAACATTTACAGGTATAGTTAGCAACTTAGTTTTATGAAAATGAGCATTGTTAAACAAAAACTAAAAATATATAATTTTACATTTACATATTACATATAAAAATAAAATAAATACTATTTAATTATAATAAAAACTGATTTGAAAAAATACAAACAAAAAAACAAATTGTTACCCTTTCTTTAACCACCCCTTAATTGAAACATATTTAAATATTAATTAAGATGCATTTAAACAGAACAAGATACGACCACCTTGAATTTTTTCTCCGTTGTACACTTAATACACTTGTGTTAATCTTGTTGATCCGCTCAAGAAAATCCAAACAGTGAGATAATATATAAACACTTATTTACGTAATTACATGATTTATGAGACTTATTTGTAATAATATAAGTATGTATTAAAATGAAATATTATGGAATATTTTAATTTTATAATATAAGAATGAAATAGTTTAACTTAAGTTGATCAAATTTACTATAGATATCTAAGGTTTCTTTGGAGCTAAGAAAGCCCACAATGTTAAAATAAATGAATGGCCTTTTTTTCTTAGGTAATTCACTTCTTATTTTGACTTAATTTGCATGACATTCTTTTTTATGAAAGTGATAAAAATTAACATTATTTGCAATATTTTATTATCACCTTCAACCCTTAGTTGATAATGAGTTATGATGAATCGCTATTGGCTTATTGCGTGAAAAAAGTGCATTCTACAACACAGTAGGGGAGAGGTGTGTAACTCCTTCCATGCTCATCCTAGAGCTAACATGTGTCCTTTATAACAAAATTTTTTATTATTATTAAAAATAACATGTTTACTCAAATTAGATTTTAATAATTTAGAACGACAAATATGAAATTACACAAATCAAATAAATTAAAACCACAAACATCGTTATTCTAAAAAAGGATTTGTATCTTTAGAAATTTGAACACTTTCGGCGCTTGGTAGATCCATTTTAATATGGATATATGTTGGTCTTATCACATCTCACCCATGTGGTCTATGTAAAGTTCCTCTAGACATAATGATTTTACAAATTGATGGTGGACGTTATATGCATGTATGGGTTGTTTTAGAGTGTGATGAATTTAGTGTGCAGGGTATGTTTAGAGTTTCTTAAGGCTTTTATTCAGGCTCAACAAACTTAGTTTGTATAGGTGTAGATGTAAGCAAGATTTTACTAAATTGACAAGATATAGACGATGAAATAAATTTTTATTATTGAGGCTATATTTTAGTAATTTTGATTGCCTACAATTGACAATGAAAATAAATTTTGATCATCGAGACCTTATATTTTGGGAACTTTTTATTATTTATATTTTGTATTTTGTATTGTAGGGAAAATAAAATATGATGGTTAGATTTTTGACAACTCAATTGCAAGGGAACATTTTGTGTAGATCGCAGCATTGCATTAACTATCCATAAATCCATCTTGAGGGGGATTTGTTTTATCTGCCCTTGGCAACTTAGTTAGAAATACTAGTTACTATACTATGCCTGTTTGCAAATGGAAGGAAAAAAGCATCTGGAAATTGTTTTAGTAATTAGTATAAAGTATTATCTAATTACTAGTAGTAACCGTGGAAGCTACCCTCTTTTCATTGAAGTTTCATATCTATCATCTATAGTTATCGGTTTTCATATATCATGACCTATATATTGTTATAAACATAAATGAAATGCTTACCTCTAACATCAGAAAATATTTCTCACGTTTCTTGAATTCTTTGTCAAATTGGTTTTGAGCCTTGACATGTTTCTCTAGTGATATTTGGTAAAGGAGGATGCAACTTCAAGCATGATTCTGACAATTTTATTTTGAACTCATCAGAATGTGGGAATTGAAGAATCAAATCCACAGTGCCCACTACTCTCTGCCAGAAATGTGGAGAGTACTCCTTCAAAATCAGTGAAAAAATTTAATAAAACCAACAAAGAGTTAAGTGAAGCTCAGGCTTCTGAATTCTCAGGAGAGAGTAAGGAAGACAGGCAGTGGGAGACATTGAAAGATGGAAGTCGTCAGCCAACTAAAAGATCTTCCAAGAAAAAGCAGGGAAGTAAGGATCAGTCCAATAATGGTTCAGCCTGCAGAAGGAAAATCCAGAGTGAAGAAAATATGGATGGTACTGAGATACAAGATGAAGAAAATCTTCTTAACTCTCATGCTAAACAGAGCTTAAAAACAGAAATCATTTCTCCACTAGTAGATGTCAATAGTTAAAAACAGAGCATATCAAAAGTTTGAGTCTATTCTGTTTAAAAGGTAGTTAGATTTAAGTTTTGTTTTGATCACATTGTTGTTTCTGGCATCCCATATTCAATCCAAGCTGGTGTAGCATATCAGAATGCCTTCAGTATAGCCTGGCATAATGGTAGGCAAGATATGTCAGTTACCCTCTATTTATATGTATATTTGGATCCATCCAAGCCAAAAGTAATTTATATGACCAATTGGGACCAATTTTTTAATATAAACACCAAAGGCATAGACATGGATAGAGAGATGAATGGATTAAATGCACATTGTTAGAGTGAAAACAAGGCAGGCATGGGGATGTACTCAGGCATAACTCAAACGATAAGCCTGTTACCATAGAGAAGTAAATAAACATTACTACAAGTATTTACCTGAGACCGTGGAAGTAAACTTTAAATATAAATGACAAAAACATAAATCTAGATATATAATCCCAAAATAAATTCATGCAGTCAGTAGTCAGTCTCTGCAACTTTGGCACAGGCAATTTGCCAAAGCTGTTAATACAAAAAAAAGGATTACTAGTCAAGTCTCAGTTATATTGCTTAGATGTCACAATCAACTCTTACTTATATTGACCAGAGGTTATGCACCTCAACTCATTTGCATGCTCTCTCCCATAACCAACGATTATGTGGCTGGTGCTACAGGATCCAAATTCTAGATCTCTTCATACAGAGGAAAATTAGCATAGTTCAAAACCATCCAAACTTCCACCCTGCACTGGTAGGAATTAAAGCCTTTGCCTTGCTTATCTAAAAGCTCAGTGCCACCCAATTGGCAATAATACCTCGCAAGCTATCAAATTATTAAAGTTGTTATTAGCCATCCTGCTTTATTACAATGATTCTCAAAGAAGGACCACCAAAACCATTGGGAAATTAATAGGGTTGGATGTCTTAAAAATATTGAGCGAACCTTGCATATGGGTTTGATAGGAAATCATCTCCATTACATAATGGGGAAAAATACAAACTCAACATATTCCAAAGGGACTTTAGAGTTCATGCAAGACGGCTAAGAGAGTGTTGTCTGCCCTCGTCTCTATGAAAACTAGGACCAACATTAAAAAATTAGGAGAGTGGGCAAATGAACAATGAACATTTTATCTATTTCAAAAATCCATTGATAATGACAAATTATAAAACCCAGATTCACAAAATTGTCTTAGTGGGAATTTCTACAGGAATACCCAAAGTGCAGGAATTGCTTAAAGATTTCTTCCATGGAGAAAGGGAGTACTATAAGGCCATCCAATCTAATGAGGCAAACCTCATACTTTGAGAACTCACTCACCTTAGTCCAGAAGTATTCCAACAATATCTAACCATACCTTCATATTCAAGGAAACTATTAGATATAATCCTTAGAAGTTGAGATAAGATAGAATTTATGAGACAATCATGTCATGTGTACAAAATTCATGAGCTTTGGCACTAATTGTGGATAAGCTGAAAGATTAGCTCAAATGCAATATCCGAAAGACTAACTTTTGTAGAAATACTTGAGTAAATGTGAGCAATTGAGGAATGAAATGTATGTGTGAGATCTTCCATTTGGAATACCATCTAGATTTCGTTTACTATCTCTATCATCAACACCTTGGCG
>LPNX010430367.1:9000-69959 GCA_001517045.1 Pseudotsuga menziesii
ATTCATATTTTTTTGTCATACCATCATAAAGTCAGACTTATAGGGGGGTGTTGGAATATATTAAACCCACTCACAACTTAGGATAAAATAATTAATCATTATTTGATTAATTATTCACCCACTAGCTTAATTAGGTGGCACCTTAAAGTCAATGCATGCCATCTATATCCTAGGAATGAGTTGTTTCTGATTCTGGGTTCATCTAGAATTAGTATGCAGGACCTTATAGCAGATTCTGCTTTTTTCTGCTTTTTTTGCTTTTTATGCTTTTTCTGCTTTATCCTGCTTTTCTATGGATAAGATAAAAGCTAGTCAACTAGGAAACTTGGTGCTTTTGTTTCCAACCCATCCTCCATTAGTTTTTCTCCATTTTCTAGGATTAGCATGTTACTTCCATCTCCTTGACAACTCACTCATGCTTTTTCCAACTCGTGAGGTCCTTGATAGATTTAGCAAGTGATTTATCCACCTATGGGGGTTTGCTATATTTTGGTAAGTCAGCCTTTTTGAGCTTTACGAGTTGTTTCCATACAATTCGACTTCCCCATGAGGGATGTACTATTTATGTACTCTATTATTCATAATTATTCAATGGAAGGATACACACCAATATTCATCTCTTCATTCATGTGATTCAGTCTCTTTTCTTCTCTCTTATTTTCCTGTGTATGCTTGTGAGAATTCTTAGTAGCAAGATCTATTTCCTGTGCTTCTTCTTAGCATCATTGCACATAGCATTGATCTATTATTTCTACAAACTCGACACCTAAAATGAGTCACGTTCTCATGTTTGGAGATTGCTT
Organism: Pseudotsuga menziesii; assembly: GCA_001517045.1. Classification (NCBI taxonomy): domain Eukaryota; kingdom Viridiplantae; phylum Streptophyta; class Pinopsida; order Pinales; family Pinaceae; genus Pseudotsuga; species Pseudotsuga menziesii. The sequence continues at coordinate 9,804 of LPNX010430367.1, forward strand.
TCTCCGACTGATGTAATATTTCTTATATATATATATATATTTGTGCATTGCTGTATTTTTTTTTATTATTGCTAAAAAGTTTTAATTAGTGAAATTATGTCAAAATAAAATATTATATATATCTACACAATTACCAATTCACCTCTCTCAGTAATAAGATAAATTCAACATTGTTATCCACCCTTCTTAACGTTTAATAATTTGGTGTTCAATTTTTACTTATATAATAATATTAGTTTTACCATTTTCAATTTTTTTTAAAATATCCATTTCTTTCACTTTGTCAACATTACTCTATAATGAATTATATTTCTAATTAATTAGTTCCACCATTCTTAGTGTTTTATAATTTGGTGTTCAATTCTTATCCTTATATAATGATATTAACTTTAACATTTTCATTTGTTTGATGCTTAAATACCTTATCTTCTTAGTCTCATATTAATATTCTTCCTTTTTAAAATTATTATTTATCTTCTTTTTCATTTATAAATACAAAGTATAAATTTTTTATTCTAAATTTCGTCATTCTTCTTTCATCCTCTAAAATTTATAATTTAATATTATTACTATTTCCAAATTTATTATTTAATACTCTCTCCATAATAAAACGACGTTTTAAAAATCACCTGCTTCCTCCTCGTTAATATTATATCTATAATTAATTCTTATAATATTGTTATCAACCATTTTAATGTTTTATAATTTGGTGTTCAATTCTTATCCTTATATAATAATATTAATTTTATCATTTTCATTTCTCTCATTCTTATTCTTATTCTTTAATTTTATCATATTAATTTTAATTTTATTTTCATTTCTCTCATTCTTATTCTTATTCTTTAATTTTATCATATTAATTCTTTAATAATATAATAATATTAATTTTATCATTTTCATTTTCATTTGGTGTTCAATTCTTATTCTTATCTTATTTTCTTAATCTTACAATAATATTTTCCTTCTTAAATTCTCATTCTCATTCTTATATATATATACATATACATATTTTTTTTTCTAAATTTCCTATTACTTATAATTATAATTTATTATTACTTGTTTAACTAATTCTATTATTTAAAGTTGCTATTGATTCTTTGGAAATAAAAAAACATTTACATTAACTCCAGTACAGAGATTCATCTTCAGACCTGTAATCGAGCTTACGTCATGCCAGATAACTCTCCTACCCAACGTGAGAATGCCTTTGATTCCACTAGAAACTTTCTTTAAATTCGACGCCATAATAGTGATCCTACCATTAGGATACCAAAACTACCTCTATGATGTACCACCCATAACCATCATGCGAGAACTGCACATAACTAGAGCATTGTATATGGTTTGGTCCAATCCCCCACTACTATGTTTACACTTGAAGTTATTCATTTTTCCCTTCTCATAAGAAGGCATTACTATCATCATTAGGTGTAATATACCTAGCTAACTTGTGCCTTATGACCTTCATCCATTGCATTCCAAATCCCCGTCACAATCAAGAATATCACCATTCATTAATGGATCATAGATGAAGGTGCGTCTTCTTGTGTTATGCCCACAAATGTTTGGAAACAAATTGGTCCCCCGATCTTGTCCCTTCAGGAATAACTCTTTGTGTTTATGATGTTGTCCTTGGAAACCATAAGGCCTTTACAAAAACATCCCTAGAGAGCTAGAGAAAAATGGTTTTCCTTGATGGCTTTGACAATTTAATTTAGAAAATATTACAACACTGTGACAAATTGAAAAAACAAATGCATACTCAAATAGAAGTAATCATTTCCAAAATTGCAATTTTTAGATAAATGAAATTTGTTTTTTAACTACAGAAATGTTAAAATAGGAAATTTGCATTTCCATCAATTCAAATTGATTCTTGTTGCATTTCAAGCTAAAAAATGTCAATTTGGCTTCCTTCATTTTTTAACATTGCTTTTTCCTTCATCTACTACTTCATAATGTGTCTGTGACTCATTTGTCTAAATTCTTCCTTTGTGGACTTGTTATCTTTGTAACTTTGTCTAAAATTTTCTTTTGTGGGCTTGTTATCTTTATAACATTTTTAGTGGTTCCTTACATTTTGCAATATTGTTTCATCGCATGTCTTTAGGTATATTTTTTGTGTACACAATATGTTTTTGTTAGTTATTGAATTCACAAAATCCACTTACAAGTTTGAGTTTTGATACTTTTCCCAACTTATTTTTTTTTGTAGTGTCTTTGTATTGGATTCTTATTTTTTGGGAGAAAAAATTTAACAATGGTGCTGAAGAAAACATACATAAGAACCATGACTACATAGCATTAAAACCATATTAGATTGACCATGACAATTGTTGGCCCCAGGAAAAGTTAAGCATAATTCATCCAGAATTATGTTCGGAAAGATAAAGATTCTGGTTGCAAGAAGAGCTGCGATGAAAGAAGAGTCTGCAACGGAAAGATCAATGACGAGAAAAAATAATACGAAAAGGAACCACGACAGAAGAATAGTAGAGAAGTTGACTTAGGATAGTTTGACTGCTCGTGGGTAAGGAGTTAGTTAGAATAAAGCACGCTTTTGGTAAAAAGAATAATTGTATTTTTTGGTCGATAGTGCTTATTGTCAGTTGTAACTAAATGTACGAAAATATAAATGACAGCCCATAGACTAATGGAAAAGAGTTGGTTGATTAAGAAAAGTAGAATCTTATAAAAGGGTGAACCCATGTTGTGTGCGAAGTTAGTTAGTTGGTCGGTCGGTTGTTGGTTGGTTGCTTGTTGTTTATCGCGGGGTTTAAGTCACTATGTAGGTTGAGAAGGGAAGAAGAGAGATGTTTAGCTAGAGAATTGATCCAAGCTACGTGCAGATCGACAATGGAGTGAAGGAGAGAAGATATACATAGCCCTAAAGCAAGAGAGCATGAGAGGAGAGAAATCTGTATGAGTTGTAAAGAATATCTAGAGAGGAGTCTACAAATTGAGTGCATAGACAAAAGGTGCTAACATATTTCTCATGTCAGACGAGGAGCACTTTTGTGGTGTTTCCCGGATGGGTTTCCACGTTAACTGTTGTCTCTGTGTGTATTTGATTAATATGTTTATGTTGACTACATGCATGCATGTTGTGAATAAGTAGATCTGAATATGTCGCATCGCATCTGTTTATGAATAATACTGTATATATATGCGTCACACCGCTTATAGAATGAGTTTGTGATAAGGCTTTTATGTTGAATACTGCGATATGTGTCGATAGGTAAATAGACTGTTATATGGAATTAATAGACAATGAATAAGAAGTATAATCCTCGGATTTGGTTGAGAAATCTGATAAAGTACTGCACGAATAGAGATCCCCACATAACTGCAGAAACATGTTTCTAGCAGTTTCCAATAAGATATGTCCAGTGAGACTACATCTGCGTCACAAGTACTACCGACGGGGTCCTCCTCTATCGAGACGATATCTTGGGTTTTTGTTTCTGACTAAGGATCTAAACCTAAGTCGACAGGAAGAAGGCCAACAACAACCCAAATGGAAAACCAACATTTAATGAGAGGGGGGGGTTATTATGCCAATAAAAAATTGTTGAAGGTGAGCATTGCACTTTCAATAAGGATAAGGATATTGCATATTGCTTTGGCTTAGAGACATGTTCTTAGAACTTAGAACTTTGGCAATGGAGCTAGCCTCTTAGTTTTCAAACTTTTAAAACATTTACATGTAACTTTTTTATTTTATTTTTCCCATTGCTTACTTTTGTATTCTACATGTATATTTTAAGAATTTTTTTTTATTTTACTTGTTTTTTTATATAACTTCATAAATTAATTTACTTTTACTTATTCATAATTTTTAATGGTTAATTTATTTGTAAGTAAAATATTATTCTATCCTAAAATTCCTTTTTATATAACTTTATAAATTAATTTACTTTTACTTATTCATAATTTTTAATGATTAATTCATTTGTAAGTAAAATATTATTGTATCCCAAAATTCACACATATTTTTGAATAAATGCTTTGTATTATTTTCATCTTATTGCCTCGATTATATAAAAAAATTGAGTACTATCTTATTAAAATTGCCCTAAAATTATCATATCAGTCGTCCCCTCGCTTATATAAAATAATGGTTACTATGTTATTATAATTTTCTGCAATTATCATAATATTCTCATTCCCTATTTACATGGTTGGAATATACAATTTCTCATTCCCTATTTATATGGTTGGAATATATTATTAGAATTGTCTGCAATTATCATAATATTCACATTCCTCATTTAGATGGTTGAAACTTTTGCATGGAAGCCCTCGGAAATTGATCACATGGTTTGGTTAGAATATACTTTGTGCCATCTTGTTTACCCAACGTTTAATACTTTTTCTATGCTCTTATTAGTTGTAATTGTGTTAGATTTTAAAGATCTATAATAATAGGCTAGAAGTGGAGCAAGTGGATATTTGTTGAGAGATTTTTGGTAAATGTAGAAGTTTATGTTCTTAGATGATGTTTCAATGGAGATAATTTTGACATAAAATGTTTCATTTTTCATAAAAAGTTGTAATTGTTTATTGAAGATAAATATTTTTAAGTGTCATTGTTATGAAAATGAGAAAGTTGGATTGGTGATAATCTTTAAGTTGGATTATGTCATTTGCATTATGTCCATGGATTCAATTTGGTGGAGGAGGTTTGAGAGGCTCTCATAAAAATGAAAGAGCGAGAGAATTCAACAAGTCAATGGTACTTGTGATATCAATATACTCTTGCAAAGGTGTGTGAGTGGGTGTCGATGATGGTACCACATAGATCATATGAGGTTTTTCCAAACCATTAACATCAATTAGCATTAAAATATTTATGGAAACAATTTTGGACAACTAACCTCACATGTTGGGACATTGTTGTCATAACATTGAAGACCATGGGGAATTCCATTGAAGGGACAGCATAATATTCAAAGGAAAGTTGACTTGATATGGTTGGAAAGATAAATGAGTGATGTAGGAGTGTCCCTAGGACTACTCCACGCGGACTCCATGCAAGTGCGACATAGGTGAATGTGATGAATGTTGAAGCATAGACATGCTGAAACAAGTTAAAATCATAGAGCACATTTCAAGTTTGGATACACAACCTTTCATGGAAAATAAAAATTTAGATCTTGATGTCATAAGGATTGTAATATGGATGAAAATTCAATATAAAGCATGCATGGTGAATGCGTGATATCAAACAAATGAAAATATGTTGAAAGGTTTATGTGGAAGTTTTAGCACCATAAATAGATTTTGAAGTGTTATAGTGGATGTTGAAGCGCTATTTTGGACGCAAAGTTGCAAGAGGTATATGAAGAGTTTGGGAAAGTTGGAAAATGGACAAATGGGATGGATAAATAAGACTATGGTCATAAGATATGTGTTATCCAACCGGTCCATGAGAGATAGAGATTTAAATTTCTAAAGAATATGCTGATAGATAGAGTAAATTGTCGAGGCATACATTGCAAATATGTAAATGTAATTGATTTTTGTTAATGGGAAAGAGTATAACTAATCCTCTATGATTGTGAAATTGGTTATGTATGTTGTTTGTGAGTCATTAATCATTTGAATTTATATTATCTATTTTCTAACCAAGATTGTTGCATATCATTGCACTTAGCTTGCAAAGTTTGTTGTATCAATGTATTGGGGAGCCCTTTTTCACCCATGTTTGCACCATTTGATATCAAATATAGGTTTGTAAGCTCTTAGAGAAAGGAATGAGTGAGATGAAGACTCAAAGCCTGATAATAGATAGGTCATAACTGAAAGTTAGTAGAAATGATGAGAACAGGTAGAACCAAACCATGAACAATCAATTATAGGCATTGAGAATAATTTAATATCAATTTATGATGGTTCAACCTAGTCCACTTTCTCTACCTTTTCCCTTTCTCTTGCAATAGGTTTCCAATATCAATCTAAATCCACCCTTGAATTCAACCTTTTTCAAATAGACAACACGATAAAGAATTTAATGTAAGCAACTTAGAACCTGAAGAAGAAGGAGAAGGTGAAATCAAAGATGAAGATTATGTTGTAGCACCATTGATGAGATGTACAAAGCACAGAAGGGGATTGAAGGTATACAGGTTTTTGACAACAATGAATCTACCATGTGGTGGGATTTTGTGAAGTGTGAGTTCAAAAGGGAAAAGACAAAAGTCACATATGAAGCAAGATGGGCACAAAGATTTTAGAGACGTTTTGGTCAAGGAGTTTTATAATATTTTGATGTGAGAAAAACATGAGTAGGACTAATATCAAAGAGTATTAAGGTATTTTGGCATAACATTTTTCATTTAATATGAGATCAATTTACCTAAAATTTGTTCCATATAAGAATTGTAACAATTTGTTTTGAAGGTAGATCTCGTGGTGTTTTATAGGATGTAGAGGATGAAACGATGGTTATAAAATCATACATGCTATACACGTGGATATGGATGTAATGAATTGCTTGAAAGTCCAGGAAGATAGTTCATGCACAAAGGCGAGAAATTAATTCGTTAGAACATGGATATGTATCAAATGATCTATAAATAGTTGTAGAAAAAGTAGAGCATGGAGAACATTTGATGATGCACATAGAAAACAATATAGAAGTAACAATAAGTGTTAAAAGAAGACAAAGGTTGAGATAAAATATTCTTAAGAAATGCAAAATTAGAAGTAGATGTTGCAAAGACATTATTGTTTTTGGTAGTACAATAAATATGGGGGCATAATAATAATAATAAAAACAACAACAACAATAATAATAGTAATATCATTTTAAGGCCACAACCTATCTAGACAACAAATTGATATATGATACCTTGTTGTTTGTGGGGAAAGGGATCTCCTCTCTACAACAATTTGAATTCTTAGTCTATAGAGTTGTACATACCATACCCCCCTCCATATTTGAGCTTGTGGCCTTTAATAAGGAAAATCGTGTTCTAAACAATTAATCCCACTCACGTTGTACACCATGAAGATTCTTATGAGACTTTTCACTTTAATGGAATTAATCACATCAAAGAAGAATTAATAATGTAGGATGCTAGATTCCATATCCCTATATAAGATCATAATTAGGAACTTGTTATCATTATTTAGGATGGAAATATGATGGACAATTTTTGTGATGATAGATACTTTAGAATGATATGTTTGAAGAGAGGGTGTGACTAGATCATAAATGAGTTGCTTGAAATTCCATTGGGAGAGGGCATGCACAAAGATGATGTTATGAATATTTAAATGATATATTAAATATAAATAATTAATTATTATATACTAAAAGTGAAAGGGCATAACCCTTCACTATGCATGCACAAGCCATACAAAGACAAGCCTCATTGTAATATTTTATCATCATCTATCAATACATTATTATTATTTCTTCTCAATCATGGAAGTCAGACTCACTTCTTAACTCTCCAACCTGATACAGTTGTGCCATTTGGTATTAGAGCAGTTGCTCCTCCCCTGAGCTTGGATTCGGCTCACCCATTCACACATTTCCTCAATCAAATCTCATCCAATCCACTTACCTATTCACTATCGCACTACACTCCTTCCTTCTCTCCTTCCTCCCACTCTCACAACCTACCCGCTCCACCCTTCACACTTCCTCTCCACACCACGTCCTCTCACTCCACCTTGCACACACTCCCACCTTCTTATAGATGTTATTGTTGTGAGTACAAATTAAACTAGGAGAGAGAGAGAGATCCATAATTCATATAGATGAATGTAATCCCTCTGCTGATTGGCAATTACCGAAAATCCTTCCTCAAGATGTCTATAAGTTAAAATTTTGGGAATATCTTGCAGCAACCCATCTTAAAGTTTCATCAGTAGATATAGCTTTCACTGATTCCGATGACCCAGTTCATATCAATTTGTTAGACAGAACTCAAATTGACTAGGAAAAGAAAGCTGGTTTTAAGTACGCCCATTTGGGTGCTATTCGTTTAGGACTGAGTCCTTTAGTTATACCTTATTTAAATGTTTCATCTCTGTGTGTCGCTGTCGACACTCGTCATAAACATTTTGCTAATGCTATAATCGGGGGATTCTTCACCCCTCTCCATGATGGTCCCGCATTCGGAACTATCTTCCCTAAGTATAGTGTCAGTCTAGATGATCCCCACATCTATGACCTCCTGAAAGCCTATATACTTCCTCAGGGATTTGAGATGATGCATGGTTCCCACATTATCCAGTTAAAAGCCGCTGTCTGTGTTTGTTTTGGAAACGACACTCTCCCATCGCTTTGTACACATGTTAATCAGAGTTCACATCTGCTCAGCATGGTGGAACGTGATAGGTCACAAAAAGCTCAACCTGTTCTATTTGATTGGACAGGCATAAAATATCCCCAGCAATGGGAAATCGGGTATGATAAGCTCAGAAATGTAGAAGCCCTGAAAACCTCTCTGACAAACCAACCTATCAGATTTGACAGACAGTCCAGTTCCTTTAAAATCCTGAATGTCACTCCGTTTCCTCATTTATCCCTTCCTCTCAACAGATCTTCTTCAGTTTCCTCTTCCATTGAAAGAAGATTATCTCCTACTCCATCAACCGAAGAAAAAGCCTCTGAATCCTTTACAGGCCTGCATGACACAGAACACCGTGGTCAGCATTCTAACTGTCCAGCCTGTAGGAAAACTTTACAGCGCATCCATCACCATAGAAATGCTCCTCACCTTGGTATGTTTAGCCTACCAAGAGAAAAATATGCTTTTGAAGTAGAAGTTCAAGGTCGGAAGTCTTTCTTTCTAGGAAGAAACCTTCCCAGTACCCCATTTCAACAATTCACTCCTGATGGCTCTAAGAAACAAGAATTCCTACCCTGTAAGTCATCCGGACCAGAAGATACAGTCTCAGATGAAGTAAAACTTATGAACTGGGGAAATAAGCAGCTCTCTTTGACTGCTCAGAACCTTGAAAATATAGCACAAGATATCCTGCAAATCAAAGCCACTATATTAGAAGAAAAAGAAAGGATATCTATGGTAGAAACAAATCTGGAGTTAGTAAACCATTTACTAGCTGACTCAGAAGAAATTAAACAAGTTGTTTCTAAAGCTGCAGAGAAGACAGAGCTTAGGCTACAGAAGCTTGATGAAATGATTTCTATTACGACAAGCCTAAGATCGAAGACTCCCAAACTAAGCCCAGCTGTTATGGCACTGGCTACTCAAGGATACAAACGTAAAGATTCAGTAAAATCTTTAGAAAGAAGCTTATCCTTTGGAATGATTGGTATGGTCGAAAATATAGATGGAGAACGAGAAGACACGAGACCAGAATTTGATTATGGTCATTCAAAGAAACAGTTCAGAACTGTCCAGAAATATTCGTCTGCCTTCAAAACCTTCAAGCTTGCACTCTCGCCCACTTATCTGAATATGATGACTGGTTTCCAGTCTAGAGCAGAGTATTCTGGAACGCACATCCCAAAGCAGGAACACAATGAGTATATGACCTCTGCATCACAGCCACCTAGAATTCCCTCCACATTCAGCATGAATACATATAACAATATCATCTCTCAGATGCATGAGCAACCTGTGCTCAACATTGATTGTCTACCCAGAGAAGTTATCCATGATGCCTTAAATCTCCTTTTTCATTGGACTTTAGCCAAGAAAGCCCAAGACCCTACAGTCACAGGGCAGCACCTTGCAACCTTAATTGTTGCAGGATTATCCGGGTTAGCCAATGAGTGGTGGCGATGGATTTCTCAAAGATCCAGAGATGAGATTATGAATGCTGAAGATGCAGACCACAACTATTAAGAGCTCTTGGTAAACAATTCCATGGAGGAGATTATGAAAGTGATGCCGATCATTTAGCTTCCTTATACATGTCCGCCAGATTGTGCAATCTGTCCCAAGCAGAAGAATATTTTTGCTATATGCAAAGGCTTCTTATTCGTGCTGGTAAGGCCAATGATCCAGCATACCTGAAACATTACCTGCATAGTTACCTAGGTCATGTCCCCGATGCTGTTGAAAAAGCCATGAAAGATAAAAATATAAATTATCAGCATCTGTCGCTTTCCCAGCTCCATCATCATATCATAGAAACATGGCAAGAGCATTGCTTGGCTAAAAGGGTGGATAAAGATTTTAAGTGGCATCAAGACATGTTTACACCTTCCTTCTATAAAAATGTTGCAAATCTTCTAGATTGGGGTTGTGGAGATCATAATCGTGGTCATTTGCACGGATCATGCAAGTGTAGCCAGAAGAAGAAACATAAGAAAGGCTTCTATGGCAGTGAGCCTAGATATCATTATCTAGACCGCCCACTGCAGTATGGAAAGAAGGCGAAATTTCCTAGGCCATATAAGCGCTTTGCGAAGCCGCCTCCAAGAAAGAAATTTATTTGAAAACGCAGAAAACCTGCAGACAAAGAATCTTGTTTTCTGTGTGGTTCTAAAGGCCATTGGGCAAACAAATTCCTTAAGAAGAAGTCCAAGCCTCGGCTTGCAGCCTTCTGTGATTCCATCCAACCTGAATGGTGGGATCCTGCTCTTGAGGGTGAGCAGCCCTCTGGTGATTTTCTATATCTTCCTTCCGACTCTTCAGATGATTAAGAGTCTGAAGATCCTCCTACTTTACACAAATTTGATCCCTCTTCGGATTCCGATTCTTCCTCTACTTCCTCTTCCTCCGAAGATGTCCCAAATTTGGGGGGGTTTGAGCCTCCTGATTTTGATTTTTCATTGTATATGCTTTCTTTCAAACAACAACAATCCATAGAAAAGAAGCTAGTAGCTATTGAGTTAGCTCTCTCAGAAACAGATCCCTATCAATATTAGATCAGAGAGCAACTAAGAGACGAACAAGCACTCTTGCTGAGCCAGTTACAGTAAGACAAAGGCAAAGGCAAACAGAAGATATCTGAATCTTCAGCACCAATAGTGCAGCCCTATCATCCTGCAGAGTTATATAAAGAATACCCGAAGAAGCACATAGAAAGACAAAGCTACAGAACGAATATAAAGGCAGAACTAAAAGCACTGATCAAAGAAAAATAGAATGAAGTCAAGAAGCTATGTACAGAGATCAGTGAGCTTAAAGATCATGTCAATATCCTTGATGCTGAACAAGAGCAATCTTCAGATGAAGAAGTTAGAAAATTCTGTGAAGTGGCAATAGAAGAAGAATCTAAAGAACAAGAAGCCCCTACAGTTTCGCACACTGACCCTAATCTCTATCTAATGTCAGGACTAAAAATGTATATAGAATTTCATTTTAATATTGGAGAGTTCAAGCCCTATAAGCTAAGCTGTATGCTTGATTCAGGTTGTCAGGTAAATCTAGCGAAAGGGTCAGCCTTACCTGATTACTATTGGGAGAAAGCTTCTGGACGAGGTGTTGCCATTCAAGGTACCTCTGTGCCTATTTATGCCAAAGCTGAAATTGCTCCTTTATTACTTGGTAAAGCTCATAGCAAATTGACATTCTATCGATTAGATGAGCTTAGTGATGATTGCCTGCTAGGATTTGACTTTCTGCATAGAGTCAGTCCTTATTTCTTTGACCATGAGAAGATGACTTTTAATTGTCATGTAAATAAGAAGCAAGTCACTCTTCCTTTGTCTTTCCATGCTAATAAAATATGCAAAGAGATAGAAGGTAAGACTGAGCAAGACCAGTCAATACCTAGGTTAGCTAAAATGGAAAGATCCATAGCTTACTCAGATGTCCATGGTGAGAAAATGTTAAAAGATATCTCTGAGAAGCTAATAAGAGAATGTTGCTCAGAAAGTCCAAATGCCTTTTGGACAAGATAAAAATACTTCATGTCCCTTCCTTATGATCCACTTCAGAAGATTAGGCCCATGAAAGCCTCAGCTAGGATCATGACTCCCTCAGAAAGAGATTTCTGTTCAAAAGAAGTTGCAGATCTTATGAAGAAAGGTCTCATTGAACCTTCAAAGAGTCCATGGGCATGTCGTGCTTTTGTTGTGAATAAGCACTCTGAGCAAAAGAGAGGTAAACCTAGAATTGTGGTTAATTACAAGCCTTTGAATGCAGTTCTACAAAAGGTCAGGTACCCTCTTCCCGACAAAGCCAGCTTGCTGTAGAGGATTGCAGGTTGTACTATCTTTAGTAAGTTTGATTTGAAGTCAGGTTTTTATCAGATAGGAATATATGCTAAAGATAGATTCAAAACAACTTTCACAGTGCCTCATGGTCAGTACCAGTGGAAGGTACTCCCGTTTGGAATTTACAATGCCCCATCAGAATTCCAAAAAAGGATGGAAGACATCTTCCGTGACTATCAATGGGCGTTGGTATTCATAGAAGACATTCTAATTTTTTCTCATAGTTTGCAGGAACATTTAAAGCACTTGCAAAATTTCTATGAATTAGTTTTCTGGCATGGGTTAGTTCTATCGGCATCAAAGATGGAAATCGAGAAAACTGAGATTGATTTCCTAGGACTCAAGATCCAGAAAGGCACAGTTATATTGCAAAAACATGTTCTTCAATGTTTTTCTAAGTTTCCTGACCAGATACGGGATAAGACCCAGCTCCAAAGATTTTTAGGATCTTTGAATTACATCAGGCCATTCTATAAAGGACAGGCTACAGACATTGTTATAATTCAACAACGATTGAAGAAGCATCCGCTACAATGGTCAGCCGCCATGACAGAAGCAGTGAAAAGAATAAAAGAGAAAGTATTGCAGCTACCATCTTTCTCACTTCCAATAGGTAAAGGAAGCCTGATAATAGAAACAAACGCCTCTTCTCATACATGGGGAGGAGTGTTGATCGAAGCAATGGACAAACGAGAATTCATCTGTGGATATGGATCTGGTTCTTTCAAGAATGCTGAATTAAATTATCCATCAAGCCACAAAGAGATACTTGCTGTCAAAAAGATAGTAACCCATTTCATTCTGTTCCTAAAGCCTGTTAAATTTATACTTAGGACAGATTTGAAGATAATGCCTGGCATGCTTAAGAATGAAAATGTAATGGCTGAAAACAACAGTCGTATTCTCAAATGGTTTATTTGGTTGTCAAATTTTGATTATGAAATTGTATATAAACCTGGATACTTAAACTATTTGGCTGATATGCTGACTAGAGAATCAGCACAAGAGCCCCCAACTATGAATATGTTTACGCCAAGAGAATCTAGTTCCAGTTGAACCAGAAAAGAAAGATAAAGGGAAAGCTCCAGCCACCCATGAATAATTGTTGCAGAAAGAAGGACTCTTCATTCTTCCATGGGATGGTTCTTTACCCAGAGAAGTCAGAATTCAAACCCTTGAGTTTGCTTCTACAGATGAAGCAAAGAGATTCCTGCAGCTGACGATGATAAAGAATATCCAGTCTTCTCCCTTGAAGATAGACATTCTAGAGCGATGGGAGAAAGAAGCATTCTTCAGCTTCGCAGATGCTACAGCTAAGCTCCATGATTGCAGAGAAGTCTGGGCAGACTTCGAAGACAACGAATAGTTGTGGTATATTGATATCGGCCATGGTCACCTTACCTTGACTTCATACAACCTCATTCTGAAAAGTTGTAGAGAAAATGGTAAGGTAATTATTTGTGCAGACCCAGCAAATATCAGAGGAAATACTACCTGGTCTGGTTGGACTGATGTTCTTCTTGATAAATTCTGTCCCAGAAATAACTGGGAAAATAGGTGAGCAAATTTCATCTTACACCTGAAAGCTGACATGGAGGTTGCCGATCAAAATGATCAATGGTTTAAATTTTTATTACATTTTGAAGGTGGAAGTTATAAGCCTCTGGAGCATAGACTCTATGTAAAACAAAAAGTGATCAAAAGAACCTTTGCAGGTTCCGAAATTGAGTCCAGAGTCACTATTAGAGATATCCCTTGAGATTTTAAAGTTGAATCTAAGTTTAGAGGAGAATTTATCTGTGAACCAAATCCCATATTCCAAGGCTCAGATGTGGAACGCTATTTCAGTCCCTTATTGTACCCTCCAGTTACGCCGGAAGCATCACCGCCGCTTGAAGATGCTCAAGGATATGCGTCATCGGATGCCGATGACATCTGGGAATATTTACAAGGCCGAGATCNTGTCCCCTCCAGTTACGCCGGAAGCATCACCGCCGCTTGAAGATGCTCAAGGATATGCGTCATCGGATGCCGATGACATCTGGGAATATTTACAAGGCCGAGATCCTTATGACTGAAAGCATGGTGGGCCTTTTGAAGACTGAGTGGGCCAGTTTTGCCCCACACTGTTTCCACCGTGGGCCGGATAAACACTCCACTTTGTAAAGTAGTTTCCTAGGTACTGGCGTGGGCTAGTATAGCTCCACTTTGTTTTGTCGGAGTCAGTCCGTTAAAGAAATGATTCCGGGTCCCCGTAATGCCTCAGGCTAATTAAGGGACGAGATAACGACAAGGGTTGTCCCCACTTGTCGCCCCGATTGATTCCTCTTTAACCTTTGTCTGTCAGTTGTGGTAACCGGATCTTCTTTTTGACTGGATAGTGCCAGTTTCTCTCCACCAGTTCACCTGCTGAGATTTGTATAAATAAATCCTCTCGGGCTCATTGTGAGACACGGAGTTTGGGGAGTAAGTCTAGTGAGTCGTGTATTGAGCAAGTAGTTCGCTCTGCACTTGAGTCTTGAGTCTGTTTCCGAGGATTATGCTCTGCGTCTTGGGTTCGTCCTACAAGAACGCATCAGAAACTCTTGTTTAGTAGAGTCTATAAACAAAGCAAAGTATGCTCTGCAAGTTGTCTCTCGAGCTATAACATTGCAACATAAACGCTCTGGTATTATATAAGTTTGAGTCTGTAACTCAAAACGTATGCTCTGCAAGTTGGATCTCAAGCTATAACATTGCAACAAAAGTTTTGATAAGTCCTTAGTTATTGTAAGCAGTGACGACCTTCGCTGTCCGTAGGCAATTTGCAAGTTTGTAATGTATATCTCCACTATAATAACAATCATATTGTCAGTGTGCATTCTATTAATTGCTGTGTTAAGTAAGTTAATTCTGAGAGAACTTAGAGATGTTATTGCTGTGAGTACAAATTAAACTAGGAGAGAGAGAGATCATTTCTTCACTTCTACGTGGCCTGCGTTCTCTGCACCTGTTCTGCTCCACCTCCTCTAGCCCTCTCCCTCTCCCTCTCCCTCTCCCTCTACCTGCTCTCAGACCCGTGCCTATCCTCTTCGCTTGTGCTACCTCCTCCATGCATCTCTCACCTCACGTCTCTCTTCCATCCTGCCATTTCTCCCTATGCACACTCCTCCCACACCCCTCCTTCCTTTTCGCGCACGCCCCTTCTAGTAACACCTCTTCATGCTCCACCTCTTCACTCCTCCTCCTTTGCACCTCCCCCTTCCATCCTCAGTTCAACCTCCCCACTCCTATCCTCATACCTTCCTTCATCACAGAACCCAGATCCTTGGAATTTACTCAACCTCCCTTGTTTTTGACACTCCAACTCCTTACCACTTAACCATTCTAATCGCTCATTCCACTCTACCTTTTCATTCATTCTACCTGCACTCTCCACAATTATCCTAACCTCCACTTAGTTCGTCCTTTCCACCTACATTCCACTCTCCCCTCTTGCAGAATTCCCTCCCCACTGCGTCTTAGCTATCTGTCTGATCGTTGATCCCTCCTCCCTTAATCTCCACGACCGCCACCTTCCCTCCTTCCTTCATGCGAACTCTAAAGCCTGCATAAACAATTTTTAATAAAAAATTAAATATTATATATAATAATATTATAATATTTTTTTATTAAAAAAAATATATATTACCCAACCTTATTATATATATAGATATATATAGATATAATAATGATAATAATAATTTATTTATTTATATTTTTATTATATAAAATATATAATATAATAATATAATAAAAAATATTATATTATATATTTTTATTTATTTTTCTCTTCACTCCATAAGCCAAAATAGCATCCAAATACACATCTCCACATAAAAGGACCAAGACCATGGCTGAATTAAAATACCAAATTGAGAAATTGGAGAAGGACATCAAGGCCCTCGTCGCTAACCAAAAAAGCTTGAAGGAAGAAATAAAAATAACAATACCGTGCTCAATAAAGAAATCAGAGACGAAGTTGTTATGGTGCTAAAAAGAAGGCTAGATGAAAAATTGGACATCATGAACTAGAAGCAAAAAGACTTGGATGACAAAGTGAGTACCATGACTCAAGACATAAACACCATAACACAGAACTTGAGAACTATGATACAAAACCATAATACATAAATGGAGGTGCTACAAAAAATAATACCTAATACAGTCTATGTTAGTAGACTAGACATGTTAGATGCCTCATTTAATGTTTCCACACAGGAAACACTCGCCAAGAATCAAGAATATTTGCAAAAATAAATGAAGATTAACAATGCGGTGCATAACCTAGAGACAAAAACAAAAGTACTGCCATATATGGAGGCATGATTAAACAACAAAATAGACGCTATTAGTAAGATAGTAGAGAAGGAAA
This sequence comes from Pseudotsuga menziesii, assembly GCA_001517045.1. Taxonomy (NCBI): domain Eukaryota; kingdom Viridiplantae; phylum Streptophyta; class Pinopsida; order Pinales; family Pinaceae; genus Pseudotsuga; species Pseudotsuga menziesii. Next base: position 26,348 of record LPNX010430367.1, read on the forward strand.
ATGCTAAAAATCACCACAAAGGTGCTTCTACTCAATTGGAAGGGGTCGCTGCCCGTTTCGCTTGGTAATTCCTCTCAGCGGCCAGCTACTTTGGGGTTCCTGTGGTACTCATCACAATGAGTTTCTGGGAAGATCCCAAGTACTTCCCACAGTTGAAGGAATCAGGGACTTATGTCCTCAAAGACTGCAGAGTTGTTTGAACTTAGTGTAGATTAGTAAATTTTAAGGCTTACTCAACGTCATGAACTGAGTTGGGTTAATTAGTTGGTATGGTGTATTTGTTTGCTTGTTTTTCTTGTACTTGGTTGCTGCAATATGGTTTATGAATTCATCATGGTAGAGTTCATGTCATTATGGTTGTGTATGCAAGCATAAATAAACAGAAATTGTGAACAATTACAGTGATTAACCCCGAATGTTTGCTGGGCTAACTAGATGTCTACCTCTCACTGATATTCCTCTTCAACCAAGAGAAGGTGTTGGGATTTCAACACAATGGGACTAAACCCACCCGTAGATCCTCAGGTCACCTTCTGGATGCAAGGTTGGTCAGCAGGGAGGACGCTTAGCGCCGTGAGAAGCCATCCTTCTCTACCTCCTCTACCTTCCAGGTCACCCGGTTTTAATGGTTTTGGAACAATATCATGGAGTGCCTAGATCTATACAAGCTTTCCCTTCGTCATATCCCAGAATACCTCAGAGGGTGATGACTGGGTAGAGGAGGAAGGGGGAAGAAAGATGGTTACTTTTAAGTTGCTTTTAGTTAGAATAGGTTCATTTTATTAAGCCATAATGGTTTACTTAACATTTACACATTGTTCATGAAATAATTTGCAGAAAATAAAAGCAGAAACTAAAAATGACTTGCAATGATGGACAGAGGCAGCTGGGCTGCACTAACAGTCCTATGAAACTAAAAATTACTGTCTATTAATCTTAAATTAAAGTTCTGTTTGACAGGCTGCACATTTCTGACCAAATCTAGCGAGGGGGGCGTGAGATTTTTTCAGAAATGAGCGAGGGGGTTGCACAGAATGCAGAAACAACCACAACCTAAGTTTCTGGGCTGAAGTCGCACTTATCGGGGGATTAAGTGCGCCCTGGACACACCTGTTTGCCCATTAAGTGCGCCCCAGTCTCACCTTTTGCCCCGATATGAGCGCTCTGCTCCGAAAAGGGGTTTTTTGGTGAGACAAAGTCAGATCTGGCCAACAGTAATTGGTACTGGGGTCAATCTGACTTGGTTCTGCCTAGCAGAAGCTTCGACAGTAACTAAAATAGGAAATAAATAGGATTTAAGACAGATTTAACATGAAATTTCTGAAAAAACTAGGGAAATTTTTTTAAAAACTTGAAAATAAAAAGTTTGGCCCAGGGATCCTGTGGGATCGACCTAGTATGGTCGCCAATTATGTAGAAAGGATTTCTCCCTACTACAGGGGTAGGAATTCCTCCCTTATTCCTATAGGGCATAAGGGTAGGTTCGTGCTAATGGTGAAAATGCAAAAAAACAAAATGGAAATAACAGAAGAAGAACAGTAAACTAATCTAAGAACTAAGAACTAAGAACATAAAACTGAAACTAATCTAGACTGTAAGCTAAGAACAGAACAGAAAGAAGGAGCTGAAGCACTGGTGAACCCCTCTGCAGAAAATGGGTTAGGGTTTCACCTCCTTGAAACCTGCAAATAAACCTAAGCTACAATGGAAAACCTACAAAACCATGTTAATGACAAAACCTACAAATGGAGACAAGGGTTAGAAATCAAAGCACATTAAGAAGCAAAGAAATAAACATAAAATCACAAATATACATTCTCTAGTGGGAATGGGCCACCATGCCCTAGCTCATGGGAGCACCTCTCTTGGTTTGGGAGCAATGGCTCAATGGGAATGGAAATGGAGGAAAGGGAGTGTGGGTGGTTTGAGAGGCAAAGATCTCAAAACATCCATGGTTAGCATAACAATAGGCAATGGGAGAAGTGTTTTGAGAGTGACCCCCCACCCTCCTTTTATACCTTTTCCAAGGGGTTTTTGGGTTTTAAGCCCTTGGTCAGGGTTTTAGCCCCTTTTTTGGGCCTTTAGCCCCTTCTGCCCTAACTTTAGCCCCTTTTAGGGTTTTAGCCCCTTTTTGAGGGCTTTAGCTCCTAGGAGGCTATTTTGGGCTCCGTTTTGGTGTTTTTAGCACTTTTTCTTCATCTTTAGGCTATTTGGAGGTGTGGGGGTCCATTGGAGGGTCTTATGGAGTGATATGAGGTTTGTGAGATGGTGTCCTTGGGTGGTGTAGGCCATTGAGAGCTATGTGGGGTATTTTTGGGTTAACAGATTGCACCCTGGTGTGTGAGGGTAGGAGCTCAATGTATGGCTGACAGACATCATAGGATTTGCTGTGTAGAGGTGGTGCTTCCGGGGCTGGGGCATGGTGGCTTTTGGTTTTTGTATTAATTTGGTTCCCATCAATGGGTGAGATACAATAAATGTGTGACATGTATATGGACGAGGCGGGCATTCCCATGCTCGTGACAATGTCAAAAGAATCATTTGATCTATGCTCTAAAATACAAGAGCCGATCATATACAACTGATGTTACAATGATGGTTGCCTCTCATGTGAGGCTGAATACAATACTGATCTAGTACATTGGACCCATGGCATTCTCATGGAATGCTACATCCTCATGATTGACGGTCTGCTGGATTTGGTACATAGATGTGTGGACTCGCTGATTGAGAATCAAAGTCTCTATGGTACAAGTATGTTGTATCAATCATAAAGGTATATCGAAGCACTGCTGGGGGCTTCAGATCACTGTCTCCAACGCAACTCGAAAATCACAAGGGACATAACCTGTTTAGGTCCCTTGAGTGGACTCACCAATGTGCTAGAGTCGGGTGACATCCAGGGTCTTCGACCAAGTACTATGTGGAACAAACCTTGAACGAATCTCAACGGTGCGATGATGGAGTTGAAGTCCAGCACGTGAGAAACAACCATCTCGAGAGGCACTAAGGACTCCTCTTAAGTGATCCAAGGAAATCATCAATGATGTTAATGAAACCAAGGTACAGGGACCTCTGGGTCTATCCTCTGGAATATGTGTGTTGGTGTCGACAGAGGGAGACCTGTCCCTAGTCAAGGCAATGATGTTTCCTTGACCAGAAGTGCGAGGGATAACCGAAAGGTGTGAAGCAATCTGCAGACTGACTCACTGAATTAGGGGGAGGGGAGGGAAGGGAAAGAACTGAACAGGGGCAGGGGGGAGTTGGGAGACTCAAAATTCCTTTGTTCAGAGTATGACGGCAGGGCAGACCAGGCAGCAAATGAAACTTGACTCAAGGGAATGGGATCATAGTTGTAATACCGGGAATGTCACTGCAGATGGGAAATACTTGGAGGAGGTGAACACTTTTGATACTGATGGGATCCAAGGAAGACACATTGCAGAGTACTTTGAACAAAGGAGACCCAATGTGGGGATGCTGCCAAACTGTTTTTTGTGGGGTGGTGTCTAGGGACACCGTTGTGGTATGATCTCGTGTATTTTTGGCGAGCCCGAGAAGGTAAATGCTCGATGGTGCTTTCAATTTTAGATAGTCTGAAAGCACGAAGAAGACTCCAGTGGGGGCTCTTTTTCGTTGGTAGTCTCTTGTGCCTGAAAAAGGATAAAAGTATACATAGGAGAGCTCGCCCATCCTGTAGGGGATGGGAGACTTCTTTACCGCTGGTAGTCCAATCAGGCCGGAAAAGGTTAAACCTATACTGACTGGATGGTCATTCAAATACTTTTATGAGCATGAATGAAACCAAGTTTGCTCGGTAATCTTTTCTTGTTGAGATGGCTGCAAAAGAGCTTAACAACAACCGGCGGTGAGCTTTTTCGTAAAGTGCGGCCCCTTTGCTCGAGAAAGCATAAAAGTATGTAGAGGGGAACGATCTTGGCTTGAGTGTGCCAAGGAGGTTCTTTTCATGAAATGGTCTACATGGCCTGCAAAAGGAGATAAACGAGATGACGTAGATGCCCTTTCCTATACTTTAGCGAGCAAGAAAGGAAGCAGCTACGCTCGACAATCTTTTCATTGTTTTAAGGAGTCAGAAAAGAGCTTTAAAAAAAACTCCAATGTGGTCAATCGATGGTGGTACATGCGGTGCCCCATGTCGGTACAGTGGACAGAGGTCCAAAGGTCATCCATGTGGTATGGATGGAGCAGAAGGCTCTCAAACATACCAATACATGCATGGGATAGATCGTGACAGAGGCCTGCGAGTCGGTGCGGCAGAGGCACACAAATCGAGGTGGCTCTCAGACAGAGGTTAGGAGTGCGTGTGTGTTGTTGCGGTGGATGGAATTGACCACATGTGATGTGAGTACAAGTCCAGAGGCATTTATATGCCAAATGCATGTAAGAAAAATAAATTGTTTTGTGGACGATGGTCCGGATGTCCGCGTCAGGTGCGGTGAATGGAAAAGACAACTATGTGTTTAAAATGAAAAATAAAAGCTAAAATTATAGTCCTTAATGGGCGACAGCTTGAAAACTGGCATGAGTTGCGATCGGGAAGTTGATACGAGTATAGGTCTGTAGACACTCACATCGTCATGTTATGACTCGTGAATCGAGGTGACTTGTGGGAAATGGTCCCAAAATTGATTAATTAAACATGAGACGATGGTCTCATAACTAGACAGAGGATGAAAATCTAAAACCAAAGGCACGAACGGTGTCTCAAACAGAGTCCGTATGGTCCTTTTATGTTGATAGAAAGAAATTAGGTCAAATGGGGCCTATAAAAGGGGGGGGTCCACATGGTGAAGTGTCATTGTCACAATGAATCCCTGGAGACAGCCCCTGGGGACACATAAAACACACTTAGATGGGTTCAAGTGGATTCTGCACTGGTGACATCGCATGAGGACTTGTCGCAAGTCGTCTATGTGTTGTGTGTTGTTTTGTGACCGTGCGATGAGGTTGTTGAAACCATCCAACATGATGTGAACGAGATCACGGAAGCAGTGTGTCATGGCACACTGGAAGGTGGCTCCAGCATTTTTGAGGCGAAAGGGCATGACTCAATATGCGAATGTTCCCCATGGGGTTGTGAACGCCCATTTTGTAACGGTCTTCTTTCCGGATTTGGATTTGGTTGTAGCCAGAAAAACCATACATGAAGGAGAAGGCCTCATGTCTAGCGCATGCATCGATGATCTAGTCGATGAACAGTGTGGGGAAGTTGTCTTTGGGACATGCCCCATTGAGATCATGGAAGTCTGTGCAAACACGAATGGTACCCTGTTTTTTATTCACGGGAACAGGATTAGAAACCCAAGTTGTGTATGCAATGGGATAAATGAAGCTGGTTGTGCACAGCTTCTCTATCTCGGCTTTCACCGCAGCCACTTTGGATGGGTGGATGGGCCACTACTTCTAGCGTATGGGTGCCACATCAGGCCCTGTGTTGATGTGGTGCTCCACGATGGATGGATCGAAGCTAGGCATTTCAGTGTATGACCAGGCGAAGATGTCGCGAAATTCTTGGAAGAGAGCTGTGTAGGCATCGACCTCTTCCACAGAGCAAGATGCCCCCAGCATGATTTCTTGAACGATCTCAGAGTTGGTTGAGATGTCGATTTTAATGGTTGGTGAAATATTCTCCAGGTTCCCTTCTTCGAAGGAATCAGGTGGTGGGATTGGGTTCTTGAACCAGTCAACCTTCCCATGGATAAAATATTTGGTCTCCACGGAAAAATGGTCAGACTGCGACATCAGTTCTTCGGGGAGGAAGAACGAGCGATGGTGCATGTCATCCCATAGGTATTCCAGGGCAGTCAGAGCTTCAAGTATCTCCTCATCGTTGTTGAAGCAACGAAGTGACAGGTCTGATGGACCGTCGGTGGAGGAGGAGATAAGTGGGTCGGTGGAATTGGACATCATGTAGATGGACATGGTGTTTGAAGAAGGTGGTGGTGGGTGAACTTCTTCGATCAAGGTGATCTTAGACTCAAGGGAATGGTAACGAAGGTCAGTGAAAGCCATTTGAAATTCGAGCAGGTCTTGGTAATGGTAGGAGTAATGTCCATACAAGCCGCAAAGGGTGCAAACATGGTTTGTCCTTAATGCCTTGTTCCTGACTACTAGCGCAGTTGGGAGTTCAACCACATGGATGTTTTCGTTTGTATCCATGGCATCCAGATGCGCATGGATCACTGGAATTTCAGGTCAATTCTGAGTTGGATGGCCCTATTGTTCACAGACGGCACAAGGCGAGACTTGTCATGGTTATGTGGAGGTTTTGGTGTTCTTTCCCTTGGCTCTTTTGGGTTGGGGTGGTGCCGATATGGGTGCGGCGGTTGGATTGTGCGGACTAGGTGGAGGGTGAGACTCAAGCGTAATAGGTTGCACCGGGGTTAAAACAAACTGGGGCATTGCTGGTTGAGCTGGTGGATCAAGATACCACACAGGGATCCCCAACGTAAAGTTGGGTAGGCTTAAGGTGGCCATGACCGGCTTGCTCATGAAACCGGGTGGGGGAAAGAGGAAGGGAATTGTATGGACTGGAGATGAGCCCACATAACTCCTAGCTGGTTGAATGTGGGGGTGTGGTTGTGGTTGCGGCTACGCGTAATGTTCCTGCTACGGGTGATGTTGCGGCTTCGGACGATGTTGTAGTTGTGGTTGGGGCTGTGGCTGCGGTTGTTGTTTAGGTGTAGTGGTGGTTGATCAGACCATGCACAAGTCCGCAGTTTATTTTTGTGTCGGTGGTGGTGACACCAACAGGAAAGGAGCCATCATGGTGGGATCAGTAAACAACCCAGGGCCCACATTCAATGGTGGGGAGACTGGTGTGTTCTCAACCATAGTGTTGGTCGCAGGGATGACGTTAGCGTGTGCGGTTGCCCTTTGCGGCTCAATGGTGGTGATGGTAGGGATAACGTTGGCAGGCGTTGTTAACCCTTGTGGATCATGGTAGGTGAGATGGTCAACTGTCACAATCTTCCCTTTGTGGGGGAACATCATGAGGTGGAAGATAGTTGATGCGATGGCTCACATGGCGTACATGTAACTCCTTCCAAGGAGGAGGTTGTAATCTAGTTGAGCGTTGACGACTTCGATGTCAATCAGGACTGTCTTCCTGGCTAACATGATGGGGACATGGGGGAGGATTCCTTGGGCTTTAGTGGAGTGTCTATCATAATCCTGTAGAGTCGTGGAGGACGGTTGCAGAATTGGTGATCCAAGCTTCTGCCAAACCAAGGTAGACATGACACATGTGGATGCCCCCTCATCCACTATGCATCGGTGCATAAACAAGTTTCGGATGGACACTGGGTTTTGGAAGGAAATAGTGGAGGGCATGCGTGGCTCTCCGTTCTCTGTGACAAATGTGATTAACTTGGAGTCGGAGGGGTCTATTGGCCCTAGAGCGGCTAGTAAGGCTTTCCACTGTGTTGGGCACATTTTAAGTAACTCAAGAGCAGACATGGCGGTTGGAGTTTGGGCCAAATCATCCTCAATGATATAGATGATTGTAGCTCTAGCTGTGGCATTATTGGAAACTCTGCATATGGGGGGGCATGGCAACGGGGGTAACTAAAGAGGCAGGTTGACTTTCCTAGATGTGGATGCTGCTGATGAGTCAACATGTTTGGTGATGGTACCGTATTGATTCCATCTAGTTTGCAAGTTGACCTCTTCAGTTGTCATGGCTAGAAGGTGATGAACACCTATTTCGACCATGGGAGGTGCCCCTAGAGCGTTGGGATTGGCTTGGGGAGGGGGTGCGGTTGCCACCAATCCTTGGATTGGCAGTGGGTTTTGAAGCACCATGGGGGGAGGTCCTTGAGGTGCTGGGTTGGGTTGTGCTTGGTTTGTAGTGTTGGTAGCCTATTGGGCCTCGTTTCGAATGGCCTGCTTCGAACGACCCATGAAGGGACACTCGAATGTATAGTGGCCATAGACCTCATAGAGTGTGCATGGTTGGTTTGTGCACAATGGGGCATTGCGTCTTGGTGCATTTGGTCGTGGGGGGTTCTGGGCTGGCCGGTTTGCCACGTCATTGTTGGGAGGGTTCAGTTGTTGACCACCTTCTTGCGGTTAGTTATTTCCTTGGTTGCGGGGCCGGTTGTTCCTAGATTTCCCTTGTTGATTGTTGGGGGTAGGCTGGTTGGGACGTTTTTTTTGTGCGAACACTTGTCCCAACGGAGCGGGTGGAGTGGGGGCGGGGGTTTGCACAGGTTACACTGGCGGAGCATAGTAGATTTGTGGGGGTGGTGGTGCCACAAATGTGGGAATTTTCCCCACATATTGCTTTGTTGGCCAAGCCATGGCCTGAGCCTGTTGCTGTGGCGCAGGTTGTGCATAAGAAGTTGTTGCTCCGGATTGGGACATCATTCTAGCATAGTCCGGAGCTTGGTTTTGGTAAGCAACACTAGTAGTGTTGCTTGGTTGTGGTGTAACAACAGGTGGTGTCAGTCGAGGCTGTGGCTGTTGGGAGATCAATCCTATGATGCCGTCCGTAGCATGGGATGCCCCTGGTGCATCGTGGTATGAGGTACTTGGACCGAGGGTGTCTGGAATGATGGTATACAGGTATTCGGACTGAGCATAGATGAGGTCAAATTTTTGGGCCTTCAGTATGGCCTCTTCTTCAGATTGAGGACGTTCGGATGCGACATCCTTTGCTATGGGTGGGAGCAAGGTATTAAGGAACCAATCCAAGAAGATCCTGTCATCAAGTTGGATTTTGCATAGGCTATGGCGTCGCCGCCACTCATGGATATGGTCAGTTATGTGAGTGGCAGTGCTTTGATGGCAGGACAGAAGGATCTTCACCCCCTCATCATATCTGATGGGGGGTTGGAAATACTGTAGGAACATGAAGGCTAAGGAGTTGAAGTCTGGGTACTTGGCTTGTGGCATCTCATTGTACTATTTGGACACAACTCCTATAAGGGTGTGTTGGAACAACCTTAGCCTAATGGAATCGTCTACGATGCTGTTGGATGAGCACCATAGATGAAATGTCATTATGTGGTTTTGGGGACATTCCTCGACTTTGCCTTCAAACTTGGGGATGTCTGATGGCAGCTTAGTTGGCATTGGAGGTCGAAAATCTTGGTGGAGAATGGGGTCATTTGTTAATCTAGCTAAGTCAAGCAAGTTGAGACAAGCCATGAAGAGAAGATTTGACCCCAAATTAATGTGGGATGGGGCTGCGATGGTGGTGGGATTTGCAGGTGCATAGTGCATCTGCACAGCTGGGGGTTCTTGCGGTGGCACCATTGCGGATGGGCCAGGGCCCCCAAGTGTTGTGGTTGGGATAGTATGAGTGGTGGGGACACTACCCCCATGTATGACAGTAGGGGCAATGTAAGTGGATTGTCCACTACCCCCCCGTGTGGCAGGAGGGACAGTGTGTGTGGAGCGGCCATTGCCCCCATTTGTTGCAAGTGGGCCAGCTTGGATGGTCACTATAGGTGGTGGCATCTGACTGATGACAGTCTGCATGACTGTGCTTGGGCCACTTGCTAGGTTGTGGGTGATAGGCTGTGATGTGGACATGGGTCTACTTGCTAAGGTTAGGTCGAAAAATGGATCCGGATTTGCACTAGCCAAGGGGATTAATGGTGCGGTATAGAGGTATGGTTCAGACTGATATGGGCCTGAATCAAAATCAGAGGCTGTGTGGCCCTCTGATGGTTTGGGAGATTGCTAAGAGCGGCTTCAACGGTGTCGGTTGAGTGTTCCAAATGGTGGTGGTTCGCCTCTTAGGCGTGAGGAAGATCTTAGAGGATCAATTGTGTTAGATTTATGTTTGAAACTTGGTGGGAATGATGTTTGGACCCTGGTTTCAGTGGCTTCCTATTGGCTGCAGTTGGTCACTCAGCCATGAAGACTGCCGGAAGACAGCGCTTGGCTTGTTCCTCACAGGTGCTTCTACTCAATCGGAAGGGGTCGTTTCCCATTTCTCTTGGAAATTCCTCTCAGCGACTAGGTACTTTCGTGTTCCTATGGTAGTCCTCACAATGAGTTTCTGGGCAGACCCCAAGTACTCCCCATAGTTGAAGCAATCAGGGACTTATGTCCTCAAAGACTGCAAAGTTGTTTGAACATAGTGTAAATTAGTAAATTTTAAGGCTTACTTAGTGTCATGAACTGAGTTGGGTTAATTAGTTGGTATTGTGTATTTGTTTTCTATTTTTCTGGTACTTGGTTGCTGCAATATGGTTTATGAATTCATCATGGTAGAGTTCATGTCATTATGGTTGTGTATGCAAGCATAAATAAATAGAAATTGTGAACAAGTACAGTGATTAACCCTGAATGTTTGCTTGCCTAACTAGATGTCTACCTCTCACTGATATTCCTCTTCAACCAAGAGAAGGTGTTGGGCTCTCAACACAATGGGACTAAGCCCACCCATAGATCCTCAGGTCACCTCCCAGATGCAAGGTTGGTCAACAGGGAGGACGCTTAGCGTCGTGAGAAGCCCTCCTTCTCTACCCGCTCCACCTTCCAGGTCACCTGGTTTTAATGGTTTTGGAACAATATCATGGAGTGCCTAGATCTATACAAGTTTACCCTTCGTCGTATCCCAGAATACCCCAGAGGGTGATGAGTGGGTAGAGGAGGAAGGGGGAAGCAAGATGGTTACTTTTAAGTTGCTTTTAGTTAGACTAGGTTCATTTTATTAAGCCATAATGGTTTACTTAACATTTACACATTGTTCATGAAATAATTTGTAGAAAATAAAAGCAGAAACTGAAAATGACTTGCAATGGTGGATAGAGGCGGCTGGGCCGCACTAACAGTCCTCTGAAACTGAAAATTACTATCTATTAATCTTAAATTAAAGTTCTGCTTGACAGGCCGCACATTTCTGACCAAATCTAGTGAGGGGGCCGCGAGATTTTTTCAGAAATGAGTGAGGGGGTTGCACAGAATGCAAAAATAGCTGCAGCCTGAGTTTCTAGGCTGAAGTCACACTTATCGGGGCATTAAGTGTGCCCTGGGCACACCTATTTTCCCATTAAGTGTGCCCCAGTCTCACCTTTTTACCCAATGTGAGCGCCCTGCTCCGGAATGGGGTTTTTTGGTGAGACAGAGTCAGATCTGGCCGACAGTAATTGGTATTGGGGTCAATCTGACTCGGTTCTACCTAGCAGAGGCTTCGGTAGTAACTAAAACAAGAAATAAATAGGATTTAAGATAGATTTAACATGAAATTTCTAAAAAACTAGGGCTAAAATTTGGCCCAGGGATCCTGTGGGATCGACCCAGTATGGTTGCCAATTCTATAGCAAGGATTTCTCCCTGATACAGGGGCAGGAATGAATCCCTTATGCCTATAGGGAACAAGGGTAGGTTCCTACTAATGGTGAAAAATGTAAAAAAACGAAAGGGAAATAACAGAAGTAGAACAGTAAACTAATCTAAGAACTAAGAACAGAAAACTGAAGCTAATCTAGAATGTAAGCTAAGAATAGAACATAAAGAAGGAGCTGAAGCACTGGTGAACCCCTTTGCAGAAAATGGGTTAGGGTTTTGCCTCCTTGAAACCTGCAAATAAAACTAAGCTACAATGGAAAACCTACAAAATAATGTTAATGACAAAACCTGCAAATGGAGACAAGGGTTAGAAAGCAAATCATATTAAGAAGCAAAGAAATAAACATAAAATCACAAATATACCTTCTCTAGTGGGAATGGGCCACCATGCCCTAGCTCATGGAAGCACCTCTCTTGGTTTGGGAGAAATGGCTCAATGGGAATGGAAATGGAGGAGAGGGAGTGTGGGTGGTTTGAGAGGCAAAGTTCTCAAAGCCTCCACGGGCAGCATAACAATAGGCAATGGGAGAAGTGTTTTGAGATTGACCCCCCACCCTCCTTTTATAGCTTTTCCAAGGGGTTTTTGGGTTTTAAGCCCTTGGTCAGGGTTTTAGCCCCTTTTTTGGGCCTTTATTCCCTCCCGCCCTAACTTTAGCCCTGTTTAGGGTTTTAGCCCCTTTTTGAGGGCTTTAGCTCCTAGGAGGCTATTTTGGGGTCCTTTTTGGGGTTTTTAGCCCTTTTTCTTCATCCTTAGGCTATTTGGAGGCGTGGGGGTCTATTGGAGGGTCTTATGGAGTGATATGAGGGTTGTGAGATGGTGTCCTTGGGTGGTGTAGGCCAAGTAGAAGCCAACTTGTGTAGGTGTATTAATTTTTCTGCATTTTCACCATTAGCAGGAACCTACCCTTGTGCCCTATAGGCATAAGGGAGCCATTCCTGCCCCTGTAGCAGGGAGAAATCCTTGCTACAGAATTGGCGACCATACTGGGTCGATCCCACAGGATCCCTGGGCCAAACTTTTTATTTTCAAGTTTTTAAAATTTTTGGCCTAGTTTTTTAGAAATTTCATGTTAAATCTGTCTTAAATCCTATTTATTTCCTGTTTTAGTTACTACCGAAGCCTCTGCTAGGTAGAACCGAGTCAGATTGACCCCAGTACCAATTACTATCGGCCAGATCTGACTCTGTCTCACCAAAAAACCCCATTTCGGAGCAGGGCGCTCATATCGGGGAAAAAGGTGAGACTGGGGCACACTTAATGGGAAAACAGGTGCATCCAGGGTGCACTTAATCCCCTGATAAGTGCGACTTCAACCCAGAAACTCAGGTTGCGGCTGTTTCTGCATTCTGTGCGACCCCCTTGCTCATTTCTGAAAAAATTTCGCGCCCCCCTTGCTAGATTTGGTCAGAAATTTGCGTCCTGTCAAACAGAACTTTAATTTAATATTAGTAGACAATAATTTTCAGTTTCAGAGGACTGTTAGTGCGGCCCAACCGCCTCTGTCCACCTTTGCAAGTCATTTTCAGTTTCTGCTTTTATTTTCTACAAATTATTTCATGAACAATGTGTAAATGTTAAGTAAACCATTTTGGCTTAATAAAATGAACCTAGTCTAACTAAAAGCAACTTAAAAGAAACCATCTTGCTTCCCCCTTCCTCCTCTACCCAGTCATCACCCTCCGAGGTATTCTGGGATACGATGAAGGGCAAGCTTGTATAGATCTAGGTACTCCATGATATTGTTCCAAAACCATTAAAACCAGGTGACCTGGAAGGTAGAGGGGGTAGAGAAGGAGGGCTTCTCACGGTGCTAAGCGTCCTCCCTGTTGACTAACCTTGCATCCAGGAGGTGACCTGAGGAACTACGGGTGGGCTTAGTCCCATTGTGTTGAGAGCCCAACACCTTCTCTTGGTTGAAGAGGAATATCAGTGAGAGGTAGAGATCTAGTTAGGCCAGCAAACATTCAAGGTTAATCACTGTACTTGTTCACAATTTCTGTTTATTTATGCTTGCATACACAACCATAATGACATGAACTCTACCATGATGAATTCAAAAACCATATTGCAGCAACCAAGTACTAGAAAAACAAGCAAACAAATACACCATACCAACTAATTAACCCGACTCAGTTCATGACGCTAAGTAAGCCTTAAAATTTACTAATTTACACTAAGTTCAAACAACTCTGCAGTCTTTGAGGACATAAGTCCCTGATTCCTTCAACTATGGGAAGTACTTGGGCTCTACCCAGAAACTCATTGTGAGGAGTACCACTGGAAGCCCAAAGTAGCTAGTCGTCGAGAGGAATTGCCAAGCGAAATGGGCAATGACCCCTTCTGATTGAGTAGAAGCACCTATGAGGAACAAGCCAAGCGCTGTCTTACGGCAGTCTTGGTGTCTGAGTGACCACCTACATCCAATAGCAAGCCACTGAAACCAGGGTCCAAACATCATTCCCACCAAATTTCAGACATAAATCTAACACAATTGATCCTCCACAATCTTCCTCACACCTAAGAGGCGAACCACCACCATTTGGAACACTCAATCGACACCGTCGAATCCGCTCTTAGTGATCTCCCACAAAATCATAGGGCCACACATCCTTTGATTTGAATTCAGACCCATATCAGTCTGAACTAGACCTCCATACCGCACCATTAATCCCCTTGACTAGTCCAAATCCGGATCCATTTTTCGGCCTAACCTTAGCAAGTGGACCCATGTCTACATCACAACCTGTGACCCACAACCTGGCAAGTGACCCCAGAACAGTCATGCAGACTGTCATCAGTCAGATGCCACCACCTATAGTGACCATCCAAGCTGGCCCACTTGCAACACATGGGGGCAGTGACCCCTCCGCACACACTGTCCCTCTTGCCACATCAGGGGGCAATGGACCATCCACTTACATTGCCCCTACTGTCATACATGGGGGCAGTGTCCCTGCCACTCATACTATCCCACTGACAACACTTGGGGGCCCTGGCCCATCCGCAATGGTGCCACCGCAAGCACCCCCAGCTGTGCAGATGCACTATGCACCTGCAAATCGCACCACCATCGCAGCCCGATCCCACATTAATTTGGGGTCAAATCTACCCTAACCACAAGGGTAGGTTCCTGCTAATGGTGAAAATGCAGAAAAATTAAACCTGCAAATGGAGACAAGGGTTAGAAAGAAAATCATATTAAGAAGCAAAGAAATAAACATAAAATCACAAATATACCTTCTCTAGTGGGAATGGGCCACCATGCCCTAGCTCATGGGAGCACCTCTCTTGGTTTGGGAGCAATGGCTCAATGGGAATGGAAATGGAGAAGAGGGAGTGTGGGTGGTTTGAGAGGCAAAGTTCTCAAAGCCTCCACGGGCAACATAACAATAGGCAATGGGAGAAGTGTTTTGAGAGTGACCCACCACCCTCGTTTTATAGCTTTTCCAAGGGGTTTTAGGGTTTTAAGCCCTTGGTCAGGGTTTTAGCCCCTTTTTTGGGCCTTTAGCCCCTTCCGCCCTAACTTTAGCCCTGTTTAGGGTTTTAGCCCCTTTTTGAGGGCTTTAGCTCCTAGGAGGCTATTTTGGGGTCCTTTTTGGGTTTTTTATCCCTTTTTCTTCATCCTTAGGCTATTTGGAGGCGTGGGGGTCTATTAGGGGGTCTTATGGAGTGATATGAGGGTTGTGAGATGGTGTCCTTGGGTGGTGTAGGCCATTGAGAGCTATGTGGGGTATTTTTGGGTTAACAGATTTCCCCCTGATGTATGAGGGTAGGAGCTCAACGTATGGCCGACGGACATCATAGGATTTGCTGTGTAGAGGTGGTTCTTCCGGGGCTGGGGCATGGTGGATTTTGGTTTTTGTATTAATTTGGTTCCCATCAATGGGTGAGATACAATAAATGTGTGACATGTATATGGACGAGGCGGGCATTCCCATGCTTGTGACAATGTCAAAAGAATCATTTGATCTATGCTCTAAAATACAAGAGCCGATCATATACAACTAATGTTACAATGATGGTTGCCTCTCATGTGAGGCTGAATACAATACTGATTTGGTACATTGGACCCATGGCATTCTCATGGAATGCTACATCCTCATGACTGACGGTCTGCTGGATCTGGTACATGGCTGTGTGGACTTGCTAATTGAGAGTCAAAGTCTCTACGGTACAATTATGTTGTATCAATCATAAAGGTATATCGAGGCACTGCTGGGGCTTCAGATCATTGTCTCCAATGCAACTTGGAAATCACAAGGGACATAACCTTTGTAGGTCCCTTGAGTGGACTCACCAATGTGCTAGAGTTGGGTGATATCTGAGGTCTTCGACCAAGTACTGTGTGGAACATACCCTGCAAAAATCTCAATGGTGCTATGATGGAGTTGAAGTCGAGCACGTGAGAAACAACAATCCCGAGAGGCACTAAGGACTCCTCTTAAGTGGTCCAAGGAACTCATCAATGATGTTAATGAAACCAAGTTACAGGGACCTATGGGTATGTCCTCTGGAATGTGTGTGTTGGCATCGACAGAGGGAGACCTGCCCCTAGTCAAGGAAACGATGTTTCCTTGACCAGGAGCGCGAGGGATAACCGAAAGGTGTGAAGCAATTTGCGGACTGACTCACTGAATTAGGGGGAGGGGAGGGAAGGGAAAGAACTGAACAGGGGCAGGGGGGAGTGGGGAGACTCAAAATTCCTTTGTTTAGAGTATGACAATAGGGCAGACCAGGCAACAAATGAAACTTGACTCAAGGGAATGGGATCATATCTGTAATACCAAGAATGTCGCTGCCAATGGGAAATACTTGGAGGAGGTGAACACTTTTGATACTGATGGGATCCAAGGAAGACACATTGTAGAGTACTCTGAACAAAGGCGACCCAATGTGGGGATGCTTCCAAACTATTTTTTGTGGGGTGGTGTCTAGGGACACCGTTGTGGTACGATCTCGTGGATTTTTGGCGAGCCCAAGAAGGTAAATGCTCGATGGTGCTTTCAATTTTAGACAGTCTAAAAACACGAAGAATACTCCAGTGGGGGCTCTTCTTCGTTGGTAGTCTCCTGTGCTCGAAAATGGATAAAAGTATACATAGGAGAGCTTTCCCATCCTGTAGGGGATGGGAGACTTCTTTACCATTGGTAGTCCAATCAGGCCGAAAAAGGTTAAACCTATACTGATTGGACAGTCATTCAAATACTTTTATGAGCATGAACCAAGTTTGCTTGACGATCTTTTCTTGTTGAGACGGCTGGAAAAGAGCTTAACGACAACCGGTGGTGAGCTTTTTCGTAAAGTGCGGCCCCTCTACCCGAGAAAGCATAAAAGTATGCAGAGGGGAACGGTCTTGGCTTGAGTGTGCCAAGGAGGTCCTTTTCATGAAATGGTCTACATGGTCCACAAAAGGAGATAAACGAGACGATGTAGATGCCCTTTCCTATACTTTAGCGAGAAGGAAAGGAAGCAGCCGTGCTCGACAATCTTTTCATTGTTTTAAGGAGTCAGAAAGGTGCTTTAAATGAAACTCCAATGTGGTCAACCGATGGTGGCACATGTGGTGCCCCATGTCGGGATGGTGGACAGAGGTCCAAAGGTCATCCATGCAGCATGGATAGAGCAGAAGGCTCTCAAACATACCAATACATGCGTGGGATAGATCGTGCATAGGCATGCTAGTTGGTGTGGAAGAGGCACACAAACCGAGGTGGCTCTCGGACAGAGGTCAGGAGAGCGTGTGTGTGTGTTGTGGTGGATGGACTTGACCACATGCAATGTGAGTACAAGTCCGGAGGCATTTATATTCCAAATACGTGTAAGAAAAATAAATTGTTTTGTGGACGATGGTCTAGATGTCCGCGTTAGGTGCAGTGAATGGAAAAGACAACTATTTGTTAAAAATGCAAAGTAAAAGCTAAAATTATAGTCCTTAACGGGCGGCGGCCTGAAAACCCGCATGAGTTATGGTCGGGAAGTTGATACGAGTACAGGTCTATAGACACTCGCATCGTCATGTTATGGCTCGTGAATCAAGGTGACTTGTGGGAAAGGGTCCCAAAATTGATTAATTAAACATGAGACGATGGTCTCATAACTAAATAGAGGGCGGAACTCTGAAACCAAAGGCATGAATGGTGTCTCAAACGGAGTTTGTATGGTCCTGTTATGTCGATCGGAAAAAATTAGGTCAAATGGGGCCTATAAAAGGGGGGGTCCACTTGGTGAAGTGTCATTGTCACGATGAATCCCTTGAGATGGCCCCTGGGGACACATAAAACACACTTAGATGGGTTCAAGTGGATTCTGCACTGGCAACATCGCATGAGGACTTGTCGCAAGTCGTCTATGTGTTATGTGTGGTTTTGCGACCATGCGATGAGGTTGTTGAAACCAACCAACATGATGTGAATGAGATCACGAAAGCAGTGTGTCATGGCATGCTAGAAGGTGGCTTCATCATTATTGAGGTGAAAGGGCATGACTCGGTACGTGAATGTGCCCCACGGGGTTGTGAACGCCATTTTCTAACGGTCTTCTTTCTGGATTTGGATTTGGTTGTATCTAGAAAAACCATCCATGAAGGAGAAGGCATAATGTCCGGCGCATGCATCGATGATCTGGTCGATGAATGGTGCGGGGAAGTTGTCTTTGGGACATGCCCCATTGAGATCACGGAATTTTGTGCAAATGCGAATGGTACCCTGCTTTTTATTCATGGGAACAGGATTAGAAACCCAAGTTGTGTATGCAATGGGATAAGTGAAGCCGACTGTGCACAACTTCTCTATCTCTGCTTTCACTGCAGCCACTTTGGATGGGTGGATGGGCTGCTGCTTCTGGCGTACGGGTGCCACATCAGGCCATGTGTCGATGTGGTGCTCCATGATGGATGGATCTAAGCCGGGCATTTTAGTGTATGCCTAGGTGAATATGTCACAGAATTCTTGGAAGAGAGATGTGTAGGCATCGACCTCTTCTGGGGAGCAAGATACCCCCAGCATGATTTCTTGAACGATCTCAGAGTTGGTTGAGATGTCGATTTTAATGGTTTGTGAAATGTTTTCCATGTTCCCTTCTTCGAAGGCATCAGGTGGTGGGATTGGGTTCTTGAACCAGTCAACCTTCCCATGGATGAAATCTTTGGTCTCCACGGAAAACTGGTCAGACTACGACATAAGTTCTTTGGGGAGGAAGAACGAGTGATGGTGCATGTCATCCCATGGGTATTCTACGGCGATCAAAGCTTCAAGTATCTCCTCATCGTTGTTGAAGCAACGAAGTGACAGGTCTGATGGACCGTCGATGGAGGAGGAGATAAGT
This sequence comes from Pseudotsuga menziesii, assembly GCA_001517045.1. Lineage (NCBI taxonomy): Eukaryota > Viridiplantae > Streptophyta > Pinopsida > Pinales > Pinaceae > Pseudotsuga > Pseudotsuga menziesii. The sequence continues at coordinate 44,997 of LPNX010430367.1, forward strand.
AGGTCGGTGGAATTGGACATCATGTAGATGGACATGGTGTCTGAAGAAGGTGGTGGTGGGTGAACTTCTTCGATCAAGGTGATCTCAGACTCAAGGGAATGGTGACGGAGGTCAGTGAGAGCCATTTGAAATTTGGGCAGGTCTTGGCAATGGTGGGAGTAATGTCCATACAAGCCACAAAGGGCACAAGCATGGTTTGTCCTCAATTCCTTGTTCCTGACTACTGGCACGGTTGGGAGTTCAACCATAGGGATGTTTTTGTTTGTATCCATGGCATCCACATGCACTCGAATCACTAGAATTTCAGGGCAATTATGAGTTGGATGACCCTGTTGTTCATAGACGACACAAGGTGGGACTTGTCATGGTTCTGTGGTGGCTTTGGTGTTCTTGCCCCTGGCTCTTTTGGGTTGGGGCGGTGCCGGTATGGGTGCAGAGGTTGGCTTGTGTGGACCAAGTGGAGGGTGAGACTCAACCGCAATAGGTTGTACCGGGGTTAAAACAACCTGGGGCAATACTGGTTGAGCTGGTGGATCAAGATATCACACCAAGATCCCCAATGGAAAGTTGGGTAGGGTTAAGGTGGCCATGACCGCCTTGCTCATGACACCAGGTGGGGGAAAGAGGAAGGGAATTGTATGGACTGGAGATGAGCCCACATAACTACCAGCTGGTTGCATGTGGGGGTGTGGTTGTGGTTGTGGCTGCACGTAATGTTGCTGCTACGGGTGATGTTGCGGATGCAGACGATGTTGTGGTTGTGGTTGGGGTTGCGGCTACAGTTGTTGTTTGGGTGTAGCGGTGCTTGATGAGACCATGCACAAGTCTGCATTTTCCTTTTGTGTCGGTGGTGGTGACACCAACCGGAAAGGAGCCGTTATGGTGGGATTGGTAAACAACCCAAGGCCCACATTCAACGGTGGGGAGGCTGGTGTGTTTTCAACCATAGTGTTGGTTGCAGGGATGACATTAGCGTGTGCAGTTTACCCTTGCGGCTCAATGGTGGTGATGGTAGGGATAACATTGGCAGGAGCTGTTAACCCTTGCAGATCATGGTAGGTGAGATGGTCAACTGTCACAATCTTCCCTTCATGGGGAAACATCATGAGGTAGAAGACAGTTGACGGGATGGCTCACATGGCGTACATGTAACTCCTTCCGAGGAGGAGGTTGTAATCCAGTTGAGTGTTGACGACTTTGATGTCAATCGGGATTGTCTTCCCAGCTAACGTGACGGGGACATGAGGGAGGATTCCTTGGGATTTAGTGGGGTGTCCATCATAATCCTGCAGAGTCGTGGAGGACAGTTGTAGAATTGGTGATCCAAGATTTTTCCAAACCAAGGTAGACATGACACACGTGGATGCCCCCTCATCCACTATGCATCGGTGCATAACTAAGTTCTGGATGGACACCGGGATTTGGAAGGCAATAGTGGACGGCGTGTGCGGCTCTCCGTTCTCTATGTCAAATGTCATTAACTTGGAGTCGGAGGGGTCTATTACCCCTAGAGCGGCTGGTAAGGATTTCCGTTGCGTTGGGCACGTTTTAAGTACCTTAAGAGTGGACATGGCGGTTGGCGTTTGGGCCAAATAATCCACAATGCTATAGCTGACTGCAGCTCTAGCTGTGGCATTATTGGCAACTCTGCGTATGGGGGGGCATGGGAATGGGGGTAACTAAAGAGGTAGGTTGACTGTCTTAGACGTGGATGCTGCCGATGAGTCAACAGGTTTGGTGGTGGTACCGTACTGATTCCGTTTGGTTTGCAAGTTGACCTCTTCAGTCGTCATGGCTAGCAGGTGATGAACACCTGTTTCGGCCGTGGGAGGTGCCCCCGAAGTGTTGGGATTGGCTTGGGGAGGGGGTGCGGTTGCCACCAATCCTTGGACTGGCAGTGGGTTTTGAAGCACCATGGGGGGAGGTCCTTGAGGTGCCGGGTTGGGTTGTGCTTGGTTTGTAGCATTGGTAACCTATTGGGCCTTGTTTCGAATGGCCTGCTTCACACGACCCATGAAGGGACACTCGGATGTATAGTGGCCATAGACCTCATAGAGTGTGCATGGTTGGTTTGTGTGCAATGGAGCATTGCGTCTTGGTGCATTTGGTCGTGGGGGGTTCTGGGCTGGCCGGTTTGCCACGAAATTGTTGGGAGGGTTCGATTGTTGACCACTTCCTTGCGGTTTGTTATTACCTTGGTTGCGGGGCCGGTTGTTCCTAGCTTGCCCTTGTTTATTGTTGGGGGCAGGCTGGTTGGGACGGTTTTTTTGTGCGAACACTTGTACCAATGGAGCAGGTGGAGCGGGTGCGGGGGCTTGCACAGGTTGCACTGGCGGTGCATAGTGGATTTGTGGGGGTGGTGGTGCCACAAATGTGGGCATTTGCCCCACATAATCCTATGTTGGCCAAGCCATGGCCTGAGCCTGCTACTGTGGTGCAGTTTGTGCATAAGAAGTTGTTGCTCCGGACTGGGACATCATTCTAGCATAGTCCGGAGCTTGGTTTTGGTAAGAAACACTAGTAGTGTTGCTTGGTTGTGGTGTAACAATAGGTGGTGTTGGTCGAGGCTGTGGCTGTTGGGAGACCGATCCTATGATGTTGTCTGCAGCATGGGATGCCCCCAGTGCATTGCGATATGAGGTACTTGGATCGGGGGTGTCTGGAATGATGGTATACAGGTATCCAGATTGAGCATAGATGAGGTCAAATTGTTGGGCCTTCAGTATGGCCTCTTCTTTGGATTGAGGACGTTCGGATGTGACGTCCTTTGCTATGGGCGGGAGAAAGGTATTAAGGAGCCAATCCAAGAAGATCCTGTCATCATGTTGGATTTTGCATAGGCTACGACGTCGTCGCCACTCATGAATATGGTCAGTTATGTGAGTGGCAACACTTTGACGACAGGACAACAGGATCTCCACCCCCTCATCATATCTGACGGGGAGTTGGAAATATTGTAGGAACATGAAGGCTAGGGAGTTGAAGTCCGGTTACTTGGCTTGTGGTAGCTCAATGTACCATTTGGTTGTAGCACCTATAAGGGTGCGTTGGAATAGCCTCATCCTGATGGAATCATCTACGATGCTGTTGGATGAGCACCATATATGGAATTTCATTATGTGGTTTTGGGGACATTCCCCAACTTTGCCTTCAAACTTGGGGATGTCTGATGGTAGCTTAGTTGGAATTGGAGGCCAAAACGCTTGGTGGCAAATGGGGTCATTTGTTAATCTAGCCAAGTTAGGAAAGTTGAGACTATCCATGAAGGGTAGATTTGACCCCAAATTAATGTGGTATCGGGCTGCGATGGTGGTGGGATTTGCAGGTGCATAGTGCATCTGCACAGCTGGGGGTGCTTGCGGTGGCACCATTGCGGATGGGCCAGGGACCCCAAGTGTTGTGGGTGGGATAGTATGAGTGGCAGGGACACTGCCCCCATGTATGACAGTAGGGGCAATGTAAGTGGATGGTCCATTGCCCCCCGGTGTGGCAGGAGGGACAGTGTATGTGGAGGGGTCACTGCCCCCATGTGTTGCAAGTGGTCCAGCTTGGCTGGTCACTATAGGTGGTGGCATCTGACTGATGGCAGTCTGCATGACTGTGCTTGGGTCACTTGCCAGGTTGTGGATCACAGGTTGTGATGTGGACATGGGTCCACTTGCTAAGGTTAGGTCGAAAAATGGATTCGGATTTGGACTAGTCAAGGGGATTAATGGTGCGGTATGGAGGTCTAGTTCAGACTGATATGGGTCTGAATTCGAATCAGAGGCCATGTGGCCCTCTGATTTTGTGGGAGATCACTAAGAGCAGATTCGACGGTGTCGATTGAGTGTTCCAAATGGTGGTGGTTCGCCTCTTAGGTGTGAGGAAGATTGTGGAGGATCAATTGTGTTAGATTTATGTCTGAAACTTGGTGGGAATGATGTTTGGACCCTGGTTTCAGTGGCTTGCTATTGGCTGCAGGTGGTCACTCGGACACCAAGACTTCCGTAAGACAGCGCTTGGCTTGTTCCTCATAGGTTCTTCTACTCAATCAGAAGGGGTCATTGCCCATTTTGCTTGGCAATTCCTCTCAGCGACTAGATACTTTGGGTTTCCTGTGGTACTCCTCACAATGAGTTTCTGGGTAGAGCCCAAGTACTTCCCATAGTTGAAGGAATCAGGGACTTATGTCCTCAAAGACTGCAGAGTTGTTTGAACTTAGTGTAAATTAGTAAATTTTAAGGCTTACTCAGCGTCATGAACTGAGTTGGGTTAATTAGTTGGTATGGTGTATTTGTTTGCTTGTTTTTCTGGTACTTGGTTGCTGCAATATGGTTTTTGAATTCATCATGGTAGAGTTCATCTCATTATGTTTGTGTATGCAAGCATAAATAAACAGAAATTGTGAACAAGTACAGTGATTAACCTTGAATGTTTGCTGGCCTAACTAGATGTCTACCTCTCACTGATATTCCTCTTCAACCAAGAGAAGGTGTTGGGCTCTCAACACAATGGGACTAAGCCCACCCATAGTTCCTCAGGTCACCTCCTGGATGCAAGGTTGGTCAATAGGGAGGACTCTTAGCACCATGAGAATCCCTCCTTCTCTACCCCCTCTACCTTCTAGGTCACCTGGTTTTAATGGTTTTGGAACAATATCATGGAGTACCTAAATCTATACAAGCTTTCCCTTCATCGTATCCCAGAATACCTCAGAGGGTGATGACTGGGTAGAGGAGGAAGGGGGAAGCAAGATGGTTTCTTTTAATTTTCTTTTAGTTAGACTAGGTTCATTTTATTAAGCCAAAATGGTTTACTTAACATTTACACATTGTTCATGAAATAATTTGTAGAAAATAAAAGCAGAAACTGAAAATGACTTGCAATGGTGGATAGAGGCGGCTAGGACGCACTAACAGTCCTCTGAAACTGAAAATTATTGTCTACTAATATTAAATTAAAGTTCTGTTTGACAGGACGCAAATTTCCGACCAAATCTAGCGAGGGGGCTGCGAAATTTTTTCAGAAATGAGCGAGGGGGTCGCACAGAATGTAGAAACAACCACAACCTGAGTTTCTGGGATGAAGTCGCACTTATCAGGGGATTAAGTGCACCCTGGATGCACCTGTTTTCCCATTAAGTGCGCCCGAGTCTCACCTTTTTCCCCGATATGAGCGCCCTGCTTCGGAATGGGGTTTTTTGGTGAGACAGAGTCAGATCTGGCCGAAAGTAATTGGTACTGGGGTCAATCTGACTCGGTTCTGCCTAGCATACTCTTCGGCAGTAACTAAAACAGGAAATAAATAGGATTTAAGATAGATTTAACATGAAATTTCTAAAAAACTAGGCCAAAAATTTTAAAAACTTGAAAATAAAAAGTTTGGCCCAGGGATCCTGTGGGATCGACCCAGTATGGTGGCCAATTCTGTAGCAAGGATTTCTCCCTGCTATAGGGGTAGGAATGGCTCCCTTATGCCTATAGGGCACAAGGGTAGGTTCATGCTAGGGTTTTAAGCCCTTGGTCAGGGTTTTAGCCGCTTTTTTGGGCCTTTAGCCCCTTCCGCCCTAACTTTAGCCCTATTTAGGGTTTTTGCCCCTTTTCGAGGGCTTTAGCTCCTAGGAGGCTATTTTGGGGTCCTTTTTGGGTTTTTTAGCCCTTTTTATTCATCCTTAGGCTATTTGGAGGTGTGGGGGTCTATTGGAGGGTCTTATGGAGTGATATAAGGGTTGTGAGATGGTGTCCTTGGGTGGTGTAGGCCAGGTAGAAGCCAACTTGTGTAGGTGTATTAATTTTTGAAATTAACATGCAGGAGAGGGGTGTCTAACTTGTGCATGTATCACAACAATAACTAGGATATATATAAGCCTAGGAATCTCTGTTTGATCACAATAATAACTTGGATATATGGCAGCCTTGTTATCATAAACATTGGGAAAAATTTTGGCATTTACTAAGGGTCATTCTTAGACTTATATTATGTATCATTAGGTGGATTCTTGAAATCCATATCTCAAAAAACAATTCTCGGGATAATAACAACCCTAAAGCATGAATTCTGGTCAGACCTAAGTCATGTTTGGACAATTTTGAATCCATTTGGGCATTGAATCCAAAGTTCTGGGAAATCCTTTGGGCATAAAGAATCCTAGAAAAAGGAAGATATGGGCATAATCTCAGCCCTACACACTGGTAATGTTCAACAGTTACAATCCTTAAAGGATGAGGACAAGGACTATTACATATCATGATACGAGGGTTTCATAGCTTATGGTCATCACTAAAAATCTCTAGAAGACTTATGGGTTTCTTTCTTGGATAATATGGTGTTGATCCAACCTAATGGAAAGGGGTTTTTATTCTAATTTTTGTTTGAGTATGACATAGTGCACATTGTTGGTAAGTGCCCTAGTTTATGGAAGAAGCTTGCCTCTTTATGAAGCCATAACAACTTGGATTTAGTCAACCTATAGATTCATTAACAAAGATTTGATTTGGGTAGGAATTCCAATCTTTTCTTTGAATATTGGAATGGGATACCCTTACCACAATTGGTAACAATCTAGGAAAGTTTATTATTATGGACCTAGAAACAATAAGGAAGTATACTACATCTGTGGATTGAATTTGCATTTACTTAGATTTAAGTGAAGGTATCCTTGGAGCAATTGTGTTGGAGTGCCAAAATGATAGTTTGACATAAAATATGGACTATAAAACCATAGTGTTTTTTGCAAAATTTTCTTTGAGTGTGAGCTCATGGAGATTCCATGTTCAAAGACAAAAGTATCCCAAGTCAAAAAGTGTTCAATAAGTAACCCACATGGTAGAAGGAATATGTTCTGGGATATTTAGTAAAGGACTCCACCCCAATCCACATGGTAGAAGGAATATGTCCTTGTAGATTTAGTAAATAAGTCAGAAGAAAAATAGGTGTTCCTTGATATTCAATAGTGAATAAAAGGTAACTTTTACATAGTCCTGACAATAAGTCAGTCCATTAACGAGTGGATATCATAAGTATCAAAAAAATTCCCAAGGGGAGGGATGGAACCCACAATCCCAAGAGACTGAAGTAGCAATACCACATGGAGAACATAAGGAGCCCAAACAAATTATCCAAGGAGGCATCAAGGGTGGAGAAAACACACCCCTGAGGGGATGAAAGAAACTCTATATCCCCAGCTAAAACAAGAAAGATGTTGATGTATCCCATAGTAGAAAGAACAAAAAAAGATTATTCCACAAAAATAAAAAATCTCTTAAATTAACTATATCATGCCTTCCTCAATGATTTCTCCTTCTAACAGTTACGATAAGGAGAGGATGCTAGCCTTAATGTTCAATGCTTCCTTGGATAAACTGTCTACACTCATATTGTGCTCCCTATAGACATGGCTAAAGTCATATAACAAATGAATTGAAGATGTCAGTAGTATAGCATATATGTCAGATATCCGATGAAATGCATTACTTTCTCCAACCTCTATAGATGAGTTCACATTCTGAGAGCTTCTATCACTACATATACCTGATCACACAACTTCTAGGTCACTTCTCCACTCTACATTGGCCCAATTATTCATTTTCTTGGCCACTCCTCTCTCCTTAATCTACACACGTAGGCTTACATACAACTTAGATAAAATTCCAACTCATCACAACAAAATCCTAAACTAAATGTTATAAAATTGTAACAAATGTTTAATAATAGATTCAACCCCTGTATCCAATGAACCGAATAACTCAATCCTTATCTATTCATTTTTTTATTAACTATTTTATTGATATTTACACAAGTGTCTACAAAGGTCATATATTTATACATGGTTTTACGCTTCTTGCTTTTAGTGTTTACCCCTGTATCCAATGAACCGAATAACTCAATGCACACATCTCAGATGTTAGTCTTTGGAATATACCTCTTTTTTTCATCAAGCATGATCATTTTCAGTCATTGAAGATAATTTTTCAAATAAGGGTACTTAATAATGTTGAACAAATCCTTCATATGGTAGATGTGTATATTCAAGGCCGAAAACTTGTTTAAAAAAAACTAAGTTTTTATGCTGATCTACAACTTGTACAAGTGAGACCCAGGTTGGCAGGCCCAGGGAGGAATTTTAGATTTAGACATTGTATCTACCAAACCCTAATTCAAGGTCCCATGATTTTAACAAATAAACCCCAATTCGAGGTACTGATTTAAATGGAAACTTCTAGTACGAGCAACGAAGGGTTGTGAACAATGGATCTAGAAGATATGGGATACATTTCTCCACTACAAACGTAATTCAGGTGTCATTATCTGATCTGCTAGAGTATATAGGGATTTTGAGGGGTCGACCACATTGTCATGAAATTGATGGTACAGGTGGGGGCTTTGATAAAGAGATTGATCTTTGATAGGAAATCTTGAAATGAAAATATAAACATTGGTGCTCAAGCATTGAAAGAAATGCATACCCCTTGTTGATTTGGTGTTGGGAAGTGGGTCTCATGTTGAATCTAGGGCTTGTGAATTTGACACCCATACGTGTATTTTTTATTTTGTGCAACAAGGACATAATTTAGAGCAATAATAATCATCATAGGTGTTCTCCTTGATGTGTTCTTATAACTCATCTATGTAAATTTCAAATAATCATCATAAGTAAACATGCTACAATCTTCATCATGAGATCATGAGCATGTACAATATCATTAGACATTTAACATGCATGGAAAATATTCCCACAATCCTACTCCATCGAAGATTGGATAGGGATTGTATAAAGTTTAAACATAATCAACATGAGGGTGCCAAAAAAAAATATCTGTGTGCAAAACTAGATGAAATTTCCAAAATTTGAGATGGTGAAGATGGCTGGGAAAATCAGCGACAAAACTTTGTTGTACTTGGATAATTTCTATCCAGTTCATAATATGGAAAGGAAAGGTCACACCAGTCCATGGTTTTGCAATCCCTATATGGTTGGTCTCTACAAAAGGATTATGTAAATGCAACCCATGCTTGGAGAGCACAACCACTGAGGAGCCTTGTCTCAACATGTGTACACCTTGGACATAGAGCACTTTAAGAAGAGACCATATCTTGACAATAGATTAGGTTTCTTGTGGATTTAGTCCACTTTACTATTGTTGGTCTCCCTCACCTATTATATATGAAGGGAGGAGAGAGTCTTTAGTTGTATTATTCATGTATAATCAAGTGAGGGTTGATTGGATCAATTGTATCTTGAAGAAAAAATTTCCTTGAATCTTTATACTTCTCTTTATGCAAGGAAGGAAGGTGATAGGGTTTGTGAAAGAAAAAACCTAGAAGATACTTGAAGGGTTGGGGTTTGTGAAAGATAAAACCTAGAGGATACTTGGAGTGCTAGGGTTTGAGTCCATGTGAGAAGGACCTATGGTTTGTGGCAAAGAAACCCTAGAGGAGTCGTGGATCAATTTGCTTGGAGAGTTTGTGTGATGCAAGCTTGGTGAAAGATCATGAATGGACTTGTTGGTGTTGGTGATAACTTTTTTTAATCCTAGTGCTTAATAAAAAATGATAAAAAATGATAATCCATGTCATCAAGACTCCAAATAAAAAAAATGCTAGGGCTTTCCATGAGAAGATGATCAATGTGTCATGAGCAAATGACATATGAGTGAAGTTCACCATCATCTACTAGTGTTCTAGATCGGAGACATCAAACTCACATAACCACATAAATAACCATACTATCAAACATTGAATATGCAATACTCAATCAAGGAGCAATTATTAACTCTTTAAAACTTAGGGAAACCCTAAGTTGATTGGTTCCCATTCCATGAAAGCACCAAGTGTTAGATGAATTCTAAGGAAAGATACTCAAGCATTCCAATATTACCAAAAAGAGAGCATATCAAGATCAATACACCAATATATCATGAGGATCCATCAACCAATCACCAACTAGGGCATCATCACAACTTTGCGTTGCAACATTATCTTCTAAAATTAACCAATGTGTGATAGGATTCAATGCATTCTTTCCAACTATATTGGCATTTGAAAGCCTTTTTTAGAATTTAGTTGCACATAAAAATTTCTTCTTGTTTCCTGATATTGAAAATAAGATATAATCAATATAATGATCTCCCGATTTTATATTTGTATACATGTTTTGGTTATAAAGATGGTTTATGAGGTGATAATCTTGGGAGGATAGGATGGGGGAAGAGGAATTTGTGGATTACTCAAAGGAGGCGAAGGAAGAGGAATTTGTTGATCATCATCGTCTTCATCATCATGATCATGATCATCATCGTCTTCATCATCATGACCATCATGATCATCAACATCGTCATCACGATCATCATTTTCATCATGATCATGATCATCATCATGGTGATGATGATGACGATGATGATGATGATGATGATTACCATCATCATCATAATCATCATCGTCATCATGATCATCATCTTCATCATCATAATCATCATCGTCATCATGATCATGATGTTCATCATCATCGTCATGATGATGATGATGATGATGATGATGATGATGGTCATGATGATGAAGACGATGATGATGAAGACGATGATAATGATGATGATGATGATGATGATGATAATGATGATGATGATGAAGACGATGATGATGAACATGATGATGATGATGATGAAATATGGGTTTAGACTATTTGAAATATGTCTTTATATTATTTGGAAAAATAGCCTGAGGTTGTCGAAAATTTGACGCAAAACCCTTCACCTATAGTTTCAAATCCGACGAATCGTCCATCAAGTGTTGTCGCACATTCGACACACTAGTGTCACATATTCAACGACCTGATGTCTCATATATGATGACCTAGTGTTGCAAAGTGTTGTAAAAAAACATATGATAAGGACGTCTAAAATTCGACGATGCTTAAAGAAATCAGAAGGTACGGTACTTTTCATCATTGCAAACTGACAAAAACGTAATTTACGTTGGATGTCATCGGATGATGCTGGATTCTATCATTGGATTTCGGGTTCAAATCTAGTTGTGAAGGGAATAATCCATTTATAAAGGGTATATTTAAACCATTGTCTATAAGACAAATTTCAACGGTACAACTTAAAAAGTGTGCTAAGAAAGGCTGCTAATGATATGTTGTTCAAGTATTAATTGTTGGGAATGACAATCAGAAGTCAATCTTGGAGGAGATCCCTATATTAAAATAGTTTCATGATGTTTTTCTTGAAGAAATTATGCGCTTACATCCTATCAGAGACCTAGAATTTACCATCGATCTAATGCCGGGGTAAGCACCGGTATCCCGAGCCCCTTATCATATGAGCACTCTCGAACTTATAGAGTTAAGATTGCAGTTGCAAGAATTGCTTGATAAGAAATACATTTGTACAAGTGTGTCACCATGGGGTGCACCTATCCTATTTGTTAATAAAAAGGATGGTACTTTTCGCTTATGTACTGACTATTGAAGGTTGAACAAAATGACCATTAAAAATAAATATCCCTTTCCTACAATTGACGATATATTTGATTAGGTGAGAGAAGCTAACATATCTGAGTCCTTCCTTTAAGATTGACTAATGCCCCTACTATGTTTATGTTCTTAATGAAACAATGTACTTATTAAATATTTGGATAAATTCCTGCTCATGTTTATTGATGACATCTTGATTCACTCCAAGGATGAAAAAGAACATGAAGAAAATTTAAGATCGGTATTGCAGACTTTACATAAACACCAGTTTTATGCTAAACTTAGTAAGTGTGAATTATTCAATAAATAAATCCAATATTAGGCTACATTAATTCATACCAAGGTATAACTGTCAATCCTGCAAAGATTAAGGTTATCCTATAATGGTTTGTACAAAAGTATGTCCATGATATCATATCTTTCATGGGTATTATAGGTTATTACAAAAGTTTTTTTAAGGTATTTTCAAGAGTATCCAATCCTATCACTTACTTGTAGAAAAGGGCTTCAAATTTGTATGGATTTAACAATATCAAGACAAATTTGACAAGCTAAAACACTTGTTGACCACTGATCCTATATTAAAAATAAATGATCCATACAAATACTACAGTGGTTTGCACTGATGCGAGAAAAGAAGGAGTAGGTGGTGTACTGACTCAAGAGGGTCATGTCATTTGTTATGAATCCCTTAAAATAAAATATTATGAAACGAATTATGCCCCACATGATATAGAATTAATAGCCATTATGCATGCATTGAAAATTTGGTGATATTATATTTTAGAGAAAATGTTTATGTTGTTAACAGATATCTTTGGGCTAAAATATTTGTTTGATCAAAACAAACTTAATGCACATCAAGATAGATGGATTTCCTTATTAAGTGAATATGTTTTTGATATAAAGCATATTAAAGGTAAGGAAAATTTGGTTGCAAACGCCCTTAGTTGGAAAAAACATTATTTACATGCGATTTTAAAAACAGTTATGAATCTGATCTGAAAAATATGATAAAAACAACCTCTACAAAATACTTCGAGTACAAAAATATGTTGGGTAAGCGTATTAACATATCTGAAATAGGACTTGAAAATGATTTATAGATTGATGCATAAGGTTTTATGTGGTTTAAAAATAGAATATACATATTGAACCAAATACAAATTAAATAAACTATTTTTAAAGATCTCCATGACAACCCGTATTTCAGACATCTGGGATACCAAAAACTCATTATAACCCTAAAAAGGGACATTTTATGGCCAAATATGAAAAAAAAAACACAATTGAATATGTTGCTAGGTTCTTATAATGCCAATAAGTTCAAGCAATTCATCAACACCGTACTGGACTAATGTAACCTATACCCATTCAAAATTGGTGTTTGGGTACTCCACAATGGCCATTATAATAGTCAACATTTTGAACCTTAATCACGGTTCATCCTTAGGAAAATTTGTGTCGAGAATGAGGAAGGGCTAATGAATGTATAAATATAGGATGAATTTTAAAGATATGATTCAAAAGCCTAGAACTAAAATGAAACCTATACCTAAAAACTAATTTCAAGGGATGAGTAGGATGGACTAAATAAATAAATAAATAATTGATTAGTTGATATTAAAGGTGAAATATTTATTAATAGTGTTAATATTATTTATTTGAGAGAGGAAGAATAATTAATGCAATTAATTGATAAATAATCTTATCACTATTAATATATATTTCACATTTAATATCCTATTATTAATTAATTAACTAACTAATCAATCAATCAATCAATTAATTATTTATTCCATCCCATGCATCCTTAAAATTAGTTTTTATGTATAGGTTTCATTTTAGTTATAGGTTTTAGTGTCGTCTCTCTGAAAATTTATCCTATATTTATACATTCATTATCCCTTCCTCATTCTTGACAAAATTTGTCGTGACGATGAACCATGATTAAGGTTCGAAACGTCAACTATTATAATGGCCAGTGTGGAGTACTTAGAAACCAATTTTGAATCCAAACACCATAGGAATATAAGATCTATAACTTATACCCATTATGGAATGGAAATGGGAAATAATCATGATGGATTTTATTATAGGTTTGCATACAACTAAAAGGAAAAATGATTGTATCATGGTGGTAGTTGATACGATTACTAAAGGAACACATTTTATACCTGTCAAATCCATTGACAAGGAAATTAATATAGCTTTCATATTTATGAAGGAAATTTTTAGGCTGCATGGCATACCAAAGACATTGATTACAGATAGAGATACTAAATTTACATCAAAATTTTGGAAATATTTATTTGTAGGCATGGATACTAAATTGAATTTTAGCGCCGCATACCACCCACAAACTGATGGGAAAACCAAATGGGTGAATCAGGTACTTGAATATATGCTACTTATGTATGTTATGAAACAACCTAGTAAGTGGGAATATTTCTTGCATTTAGTTGAATTTGCGTATAACAATGGTTATCAGGATTCCCTCAAAATGAGTCCTTTCGAGGCACTCTATTGCAGGAAATGTAAAATACCCTTAAGTTGGGGAAATATTGAAGATCAGTTAACTTTGGAAAAGAAAATGTTGGAGCATATGGAATAGGTTGTACAATAGATAGATTAAAATATGAAAACAACCCAGGATAGACAAAACAAATTATGATGATACCAAGTGAAAAACAAAAGAATACCAAGTGGGAGATCATGTATTTCTAAGATTGAAAATAAAAAGAAGCTCTTTAAGAACCAGAACGCTCTCTAAGATTGCACCTAGATTTGTGGGTCCCTTTGAAATCTTAGTCAGAGTGGGAACAGTTGCATACCATCTAGAACTACCCCCTCACATTAGAATTCATGATGTTTTTCATGTATCTTTGTTAAAAAAAAATGTTTCTAACAAAACTCATTTTATTGACTGGAATGTGCTCTAGGTGGAACCATAATGAGAATTTCTTATAGAACCAATGTGTATCATAGAAAAGAGAGAAATAATTCTCTGGAAGTAGGCAATCGCTCAGGTTAAAATACAATTGGAGCATTATAGTCCGAAAGAAGAAACCTATGAAAGAGAATGTGATATGAGGAAAGAATATCATTTCCTATTTTAGTTATAAAATGCTAATTAAAATTTCACCAAACATGATGAATAGATTTACGAGAGAAGGATTGTAATACCCCTGGTTAAAAGTTAAATTACTGAAGTGGAGTATGTAAATAATGGTAATTTTCTTTGATAAATTTTATGACTTTGGTGACTTTAAATGATAATGTAAAAAATTAATTATTCAATGATTTGAATTAAATTACTGTACAATTATGAGAATCCTTCTTGTGAATTGACATAACTATCATTTAAGTTAATTGTTTATATTTTACTCATCCTTATGCGGACAAGTGGCCAATGTGGGGAAGTAGTTACTATCCAAGAAAGTCCTAGGAAAATAAAAGGCATGCTGAGGGAGGAAAAAATACTTGATTTTGGAAAAAGAGAGATTTTAGGATCTGTAATAATCGATCTCCTGAGATTAAAGAAAAAAGAAAAATACTAGTGCTACCAGGCTCTATAATATTGAGCTACTAGAATCAGAGAAAAAGATAACACCAGAGATCATAAAATCTGTAATATTTGAGCTATGAGGATTTGTTAAGTTAGATATTCCAGGCTCTTTGTTGTAACTTAGCCTGCACACTTTGGTGTCACATGGAGAGGAAATAGCAACAAGATTAAATTTGAGTTATAGGAAAGGGGGTGGATACTTGTAGGTCATTTTGACTTCGAGTTTTCCTAAGGCCAAGTGGAGTGGCGCTGCTCAACACCCAGTGACATTGTTTACCTACAAATGATCTTTTATCCTTGTTTGATAGATTGTGTTTTCAATTAATTGTTGGCACTATTATTTAACTACAAATGATTTTTTCCTTGTCTTATTGTCATATTTTGTAGAATGTCCTTTTAATTATTATGAGTGTCCTTACAGATTCTAAGACTGTATTTAATACAAAAGGAAAAATCTATAATATGTATATAAATCACTATAGAATTATCCATAACCACCTATCGGAAATAACTATATCAAACATAGAACCTACAAATAGAGGGTTTCCAAAAAAAAATTTAGTATAGTGTATAAGTAAGGTTGAACTCGAAAAGAGGAAAAACAATAAGTTTTTGGTGTGGTTAATTTCTAAAAGAATGACAAGAACAATTTAGATAAGTTCATATTCTATCTCTCATATTAAGGAATTATAGTTACATGAGGGGTTTAAATCAAGGATCGAGCCTAAGGGAGATACATAGAGCCTGTATATAACAAACAACTATAAATAAGCATAAAATATGTTACCAATATGATTAGAGTTGCTAACGATTATGCTAGTAATATAAACAGTCATGCTACAACTAAAAGGATATTCACCAGCAAACCCTACACGAAAAAGGAGTATGGATTTTCATGTCGCCGATATCATAAAAAAATATTTAGTTATTAATACTATCGGACTGGTTAACCCTAACAAAAACCAAATACAAATATCATTGTCATAAAAAAGAACTACAATTATAGGGATTTCTAGTTTTACAATTATTATAGAACATACATGAGTAACATAGACGAAGTCTCTTAAAACAGAGGAATGCCAAAGGTAAAATTTAGGCATCTCAATATACTCAACATTAATTTAAATCTCGGAGTCAAAACCAACCATGGAAGGCATAAATTGTAAAAATTTTCAGAATAATACTTCATTTATAAAATTCAAACCCTGAGTAAACTCATTCTTTTATATCTTCACACAGTCAATAGGATTGAATTGTATTAAATAAACTAAGCAATGGTAATAGGAAGTTTAACTGATTCTCAACTATCTATTTCAATTGTAAATGTAGTATTTACAGTACAAAACATTTGGGCATAAATCCCTTAAAACCCTAATCCATCATAATACAACATAGGCCTAAATTAACTTTAAATTAACTCAAAAGAAATGGAGGGACTACCAGAAAAATCTCACCATGAAAGGTGAAGGGGTAGCATAAACATGAAATTAGAGCCTCCTCATCCATTGTTGTGAAGCAATGCCCATCAAACACATGAAGAAATCAAGATAACCAAGGGATAAATACTTACCCAAGTTATCCGTGAGGAGAAAGCTTCTCATATGAACCAAGAGTTCCAGAATGACTCACATACCTGCAACATAATGCAGCCTTGAATTTATTAATGATGAAGCTAAAAGGGGTAAAAGAAAATAAGAAAAAGAAATAGTAGTAATACATTTGAGTTGTATTTTTAAACTTACCATGACCATGGAATAAAATCCTAGTGTCATACCAACATTGTTGAGATCATCATACATAGAACCAACCTAAAATTGCGACTTTGTGAAATGTAGTATATGTGAGGTGAATACGACAGCTTAAATGTGATTAAAACAACTAGGATTAAGTTTCACTCCAAAAGGAATGGGACCGAGAAAAGCTCATCCAATCCTGAAAAAGAAAATTATAATGAAGCAAGGAATAACCCTCGGAGGTCCCTCACATGGTCGGGACAACTCCCAATCTAGATTTAATGCATTGACAATGTTCACCCAGTGTGGAAACATTTCACTACATCCTCCCATTGAACTCGGTGTGAGAAGGGTTATGTGCATAATGAACCCTGGAACCTTAGCAAATGATATGTATGTAATGTATATCCCACCTACATATCAAAGTCTAGTATATTGACGAGTCGAGAAACATCATAACAAGGTAATTTATATATATATATATATATATATCTGTGTGTGTGTTAACACCAAAAATTGTCTACATAGCTCTCTATGGTCCACACTGTAATTATACATCATAATCCCACTATTATTCCCTCCATTTTGACCTTCACAACTAAATTCCACCGAATTTGGTCTAAAACGTCATTATTCCTTCCCTCATAAATATAGGGAAGATGTGCATTTATTGCAACATAACCTCATTCTCTCAAAAAGGACCAAAAAGCCCTAAAATGAGAATGGTTTAAAACCATCGATAAATTCCATGCACTATGAAAAACCATGGACCAATACCATGGAAAATAAAATCTTGGATCATCCTATAAATACATTGTGAAGGTCTCCCCACAAACACTTTTTTTAGTCGTACTTTTACTTTTCCACACTTTTTACTCTTCAGCCACACTACTCAACTTTCTGCCACACCTTTCCACATTGTATGTTGAGTTTACTCCATACACTCCTTGATTCATATTCCCATTGACAATCATAGGTGGATAAAGTCAGAGAAATGGACTGTGGAATTCGTCAAACCACATCCTCAAGTGATTGCAATGGCCCACTTTTAAATGTATGTTGCATTTGTTTATTAAAATTAGAAAATGTAAAAATATTAGTTATTGTTTGCTTGTAAGTAAAGTTTGAGTTTTTTCCTTTACACCATGAACTCTACCCTTAGATATTGTTGATCTAAGGTGGGTGCATTTGCATGTAGTTGGAGAGAAATATCTACTAAAGTTTTGGCGACTCCACTGGCTTGATCTTCTTGGATATTTGTTTTTGTAGTTTTTTGTTGATTTGTTTTACTTGGGTACCCTTAGTCATCACAGATATGAACCCATTTCGATATATCTGAACCATTCTATTCCTATTGCTTTCCACCCCAAACCTAACTGATATTTTTCACAAAAAACTTTCAGTTTCAGCTGGATCGCGCCTTTTCAGCAAAAAAATGCGACCATGTTCACACATTTTTGCTCGATAAGCGCAACCTAGGTCATAACTTTTTCCTTGATATGTGTGACCTAGACCCAAAGTCCATATCACGCCCATCATGCCTTCCAGAGCGACCCAGATCGTTCATGTGACCTAATTTCGTGTGATTTTTCGCATGAAAACCCCTGTTAAGTGAGACCAGTGTTTTTCGGCTATTTTTTTGTCTCTCTCACATCTGTTTTCTTAGTTCTGGGTGACCTTGACTGCAACTGCTCTTTCGATAGGTGTGATCTGTAGTTTTTCCCAGTTGTTTGAGATGTTTGAGACCGGTTCCAGACCCCTTGTCTGTGTTCTTTCCTTTTACTGACTGTATTTTTCCATATATGATTTCTTACAACCCCTTTTTGTTTTTTGTAGTCCCCCTTTGCTTGTGTGTGAGCCTACGTTGGTTGAGCTTGGTAGTTGATACCCCCATGTATTTCCTACAACCTATAGAGTTCTTAGTGTGCTTGTTTACTTGCATACATTCTTTTATCTGCAAGAAATAGTTTTTATGTGTTGAAAAGCATTTACTTTCAATACTGTTATTTATTTTTCAAAATTTGCGTCTCTCAAAGAGAGTGCTGGGTTTTAGAGATCACACTCCACTTGTGCATGCATATCACACCTTAATTTGAATGCTTGGTCCATAAACCCAAGCAGAGCCTAAAATTAACCTTAACTCAACTAACATTGTAACCTCACTTGAGGACCAAAACAATGTTTTAGTTAGGTTAGGACACCGGGGATAGGAATACAAATAACACCCCTGTGTCACTTACATATGAGACATAGATGTTGTTCTCTAGGCCATCAAACTCCTCCAGTATTTGTTGACATGGTCATAACCAGTTTATCGGGGGGCCTCTCCCTTTGTGGGGGTAGGCCACACCGAAGAGGTTCTGGAAGTCTAGGCTGAATATCACACTCCACTCTGTACGTAAGGATACCTTTTCATAGTCCTCCTCATGCATGATGGGGACTATACCAGGTTTCGAGGACCAAAGGGATAAAGTTCCTAGAAACCATCTTGAATGTGTCATGAACGAGGTAGCCTAGTTTCCAGTCTTGTAGGTCTCTTTTACTTAAGGTCCCTCTTGGTAGTGGGATTCTCTTATCCTTTGGTTCTTCCATTTTGTATTGTTTGACTATGGATTTCATCACCCAGCAGAGGATATGATTTGTGAGGGGCTTCCATATTGTATCTAGGAGCTTGCTTGCACTTATAACCCATAGGTTAGTGTGTCATTTTATTCATAGGTAGTGTTGCTTGTTGGATTTCTGGCCTCTTTGTTGTAGACTTGCCTACCGGGACATGTCATTGTAGTTAAGTTTTGGAGTTTTCTTTTTGGACTATGTGCCACCATTTATCATCTCTCCTTATGCACACTCAGTTGTAGTTGGATTTTTGAGCTTGCGTTTGATACCCTTGATCCTTCATTTATCATATAACATCCCATCACGTCACCATTTCTCCATCACACTACTCCCAAATACTTATGGGGCATACTCAGTTCGGTTCCTTGAACCACCATCGTTGGATCCATATCTGGCGTCGTTCACCACATTCATATCCTCAAAATACATTTGCATTAGATTTAGATTCCTATCAATCCGATCCTACCTTGTTCATTGCCCCATATATCCCCATGGCTGGTGCACCTCCCAACCCCTTACAAGGTGGATTGTTGGTAGTGGAATTGTGAACACTCCACCCTTCATACTAGATATCCCTTCTGTTGGAACTACATGACATGTTCCTAGTGGGACCCTCACCACATCACACACTATTTCTAGTTCGCTACCCACTAGTGCTGGCCCCACTCTAGCCACCAAGGTTCACACCATTCCTACATTCATGCATGAGGGCACTGGCCTTCTACCACTATTTTGGTTATTGACACCATTCTAGTGACTATTTATACTATAGAGAGCTAGCCCTACCAACCCCCATTTTCCTATGGTAACTACATTTTCGTCGGCCCCACACTAGTACATATGGCTCAAAAGGTCCATGAAATATTGCCACGAATAAGTTAAAATGGAAATTTTCGTGGATAAATTGATAAATATTTTGAAAATAAATTGTTTTGGGACCTTATCATCGTCACTACTATGACATAAATGACTATTTGTCTTTATAGCGATGAAAGTTCATCTTTATTGCGATGAAGACAGATGTTCGTCGCTCTAGCGATGGAACTCGAAACACTTGCAAATCAATGGTCATCACAGTAACAACCATTGAATTTTTATTATTGTTGAAATTTGATTGTTGTGCATTTTCATTGTAACTGCCACAATCATTGATCTATAAATACATGTTATTAAGACATATTTCATCAAATAATTTTCTATAGTTGCAACAGTTTTTCTGCTGATTGTTCGATCTGTGATTTCAAGTCTCGGACTGGTTTAACACATTGAATTTTTGATCTCCTTTGGTTTCCGGGTTAGTATTTTTAAATTCTTTGTCTCCTTTAATGTGTAGGGTCATACATAAAGTGAGTTGACTACTAATTTTCTCCTCAATACTATCACATCCAATACCAACATGGCAAGAGATGGATGATTAGGAGGTATTGCTTTGAATTTATCATGATAGAGTTTATAGTTTTGTTAGGGAAGGTACATGAGAAATAATGGGTTCATCTTATATTAATAGATGTTTTAGGTAATACTATACATTCTTATTTAAAATAGATATAATGGTTAGATCATCATGAAATTTATTCAATTTCAAAATATTTGTAAAATTTTAGTTTTGCATTGAGGTTTGTGGTTAGTGAACTAATATTTTTCCAATGAGTAAATATATTGTCACAGGGATTGGTCTCTTAATCATTGCTTGATTAAAAAGAGATGAATATGAACTAATTAGGGAAACAACACCATTGCTTTGGAAATGTTTTAATTGTTTAGTTTCTTATTTATATAGGGGTAAACTAGCATGTGGTAATATCCTATGTGAAAAATTGTTTAAGAATTGCGATCCCATGTGCTTGTGAGAAATCATGTTTCCTAACTTGGTAGAACATAACTGTTGGGGGGGGATTTAAATTTTATTACTAAATATCGAAAATATAGTGGTTGGTGGTAAGAATAGACCCCATACTAACTTATTCCTTAATAATTTGGAAAGGAGGGGTGTTTGTGATATGCAACATGTCAAAGTAAAGTCAACTTGGATTTACTAATTAGATTTGTCACTTTCCATGTCACGTCCATTAATTTTATGTCTCATTTAATACATACATACATACATACATACATACATATACATACATATACATATACATATACATATACATATACATATACATATACATATACATATACATATATATATGTATATATATATATATATATACTCTATTTAATTTACTTATACATTGATTGAGTTTTTTTTGTTCTTATAGGCTATTAGAATGTCAAAGAAAAATACTTGGGAGGAAAATAATAAGAGGTATGCTGAGTTTAAGGAAATATTGGAGACGGAGGGCGATGGAAAGTGTTATTTCCCTTTGAATTATTGTAGGGGTTTGCGAATGAGAAGAATTTTAAGAACAAGTGCTGAGAAGCATTGTAAGGAGAAGGGGCATGTTGAAGGGGGGTTTGAATATTGTCCCTTGGGTAAGATGTTATTCATTAGATAATGTACTTGTTGTAATAGTACTGATCATGTATTCACAAAATGTTTTATCATTTTAAATTTGTGTGGTGTATATTATACACTAATGTTATTACATTGTTTGTAATTATAAATACAATTCCCCCTAAATGTCGACCGCCATAGATCAATTTTCCACATAATTATAGTAGAAATACTACTTTACAAGGTGAAGAACATGGATATCATAATATTGAAGATCAAGTTCTTAATGATCCTATGGATGGAGATGACGTTATTGATACAAATGACGAAGATGAGATAAATAGATTGATCCAAGATGCATTTGCTCCATTGGATGAGGACAACCTCCATGATATTCATGATGTTCCTCTACTTGAGAAGTCCCAAGAACCTCTTTATGAAGGATCAACAAAAAATATTCTATATGCTATATTGTTGTTGGTGAACTTGAAAGTTTTGAATGGTTTATCAAATACTTGTTTCACACAACTCTTAAGGTATGTAATGTATTAATTGTATATTCACATGGTATGAAAAGTTCACTATTTTCCTCTATTTTTAGTGTTAATTAATTCCTAACTAGCTAACTGCTTCAAAAATTTATTACAAAATTTAAATAAACTAGTATTCAACAATTCATGATATTCCTTCATTCATGTAACTTGTATTTTGTTCTTCCAAATTTCTCCACTGTCTTCCATTGATCAACAGTTGGAATCCCTAGACTAGCCATTTCTTTAGCTAGTACTCGTAGCTATACATGATCTACATATGAGATTTCTAGAAATTGAGTACAAACAGTTCTAAAAGTGTTAATTATTTCAAAGTCTATTGCTAATTTATCCACCATGGTCTTTCCTGACAGTGACTGGTTCATATCCTCAAACTTCTTATGATCCAACTTGCATTTCACCAACAGAGCTTGATATTCCACCTGATAGAAAATTCTACCACCTTCTTCCCAGAAGGAAGGAAAACCCTTTTGAAAGAGTGGTACAAATGAACCTTTAAAAAATTTAACTCGATGCTACATAATATCAATTGTAGCCTACAAAGTGTCTATATGTTGATGTTTACCCACTACCTTTCTGGCCCATGTAATCACTATGATTCTATCCTTTATTCCCATAGTCCTCAAGTCATCCTCTGATAAAGAATTCAAGAAACTGATTGTGTTTTTGGCTGTATCAACATGATTCTTATTTAGATCTTCTTTAACCGCAGTACAACTTTTCTTAGCAACATTTATGACCATTTCTTTATCCAAAATGTAGTTTAGATATGGTCTAAGTTTGACAGCCTCAACAATAATCATATCCCATATGAGGTGTCTTGCTCCCTATATTGGCAGTTGTCTAGTTAGCCTCTTTGCCAATTTGTCAATTTTATCTAACAACTCTCTACATTTGTATTCCAAAGATTTCCTTTCTTCTTGTTTTTTCAAAGCTACATTTTCCATATTTTTATTTTGGTTTTTTAAACCAACAATTTCTAATTCCTTTAAAATCACCTGAGACATAGCCTGCACAATAAAATGTGTATTTGTTTGTGCAATAGGTTGGTTTATCTGTGTTTCATACTTTTTCCTTTTATCTTCAATTTATTTTATTTCATCTTCAATATCTTTGTCCAAAGAAAACTGTTTCTCCTTCAAAGCATTAAAATTTTGAACCAAAATAGATTTCTCTTTTTCCCACTCTTTCTTTTCATTGTCAATTTTCAACAATTTAGCCTTCTTGTCACTTAGCTCATCCAACAGTAGCTCTTTTTCCTTTTCTAACTCATTCAATTATGTAGCCTAAATCAACTGAGTAGCATGGATATTTAATGTTTTCTTCAACAACTGGATTGTGTTTTCCTTCTTAGCCAAGATATTTTGAGTATATTCTCCCTTGTTTGCTTCATTATCAATATCTAGCAAATCTCCTTGAAGCTTCTTAATTTGTTGTCGGTGTGTTTTATTCTCCACCTTTTCATGTCTTAGTTGGTTTTCTATTTTGGTTTTGGTGGACCGTAACTTGGATGCTTTCATAGTAGCCTTCAATAAATCATTGTAGATTACTTCTCCAGTCTGTTTGTGCAAGTGGATCATATTTGGGACTGGAATGTTCTCTAAAATCAATCTCATTTTTGATACCCTGTTTTTAGTAGCCACTGCTAAGCTTAAAGTATTCTTGGCATTGTCCTTAACAGTCATTAAAGAAACATCTTTATTTGAGATCTTCCTGACATCACCATATAATTTTACAGATTCATCTAAATATGTATCCCTGTTATCTCTTTATTTATCATATAGTTCATCCCTAGATTTGAATTTGTGAGTAGATCCTTCAGGAGTCTCTGAGAATGCATATTCTCTTCAAAGGGATGGTCCTTTGATAGTCATATTCTTTTTCTTAATTTCAGTCTTAATCACTTCTACCAAATCCCCTTTAGTCTCAATATTTTTCCTTTTTTATGTTTCTAAACTTCCTTCTAGCTTTGTTGCCATTGCATCTAAGAAAGTCCTTTTACCAACCATCTATGATTGACTTGCAGTGCGGGTGATCACCTATGTTTTTGCAATCATAACCAATTTATCTTGTTGTGTGTCACCTACATCTTGTACTGGTGATAGAGGATTTTGTTGCATAACCTCTTCATCCTGCATTAGTGAGGGGAAATCTGACCAGTTTTCTTTCTCATCCAAACTCTCAACCTCTTGGTGTTCAAAAAGATTATTCTTATTTACTTGTCTATTTATTGAAATAATATGATGTAGATCATAATTCACTACATTAGTTTTTTTTAAATCCATCTCTTTAAGCAAACTTTCCACCATATGAAGTGCAACTTTTCTCTTTATGATGAAGGGTCCAATCACCAAAGGAAATGTTATCTCTGAAGCTTTTCTAAAGGTGATGAAATGTTCATTCTCAACTATCAACCTATGTCTCACCAACTCCAAGGAAAAAATCCTAGAAGTGAGGAAAGTTGGTAGAATATATGGGGGTGATTCCATGAAGGTGGGTAACACTTTTTGGCCAAATTTGGTGATGAAAACTTGATTTTTTACTCATGTGCTAGATAGAAGCCCTCGAAATGCATATATGCCATGTGAATTTCGACTTGTAGT
>LPNX010430392.1:0-22532 GCA_001517045.1 Pseudotsuga menziesii
TTTTTTTAATTTTTTTTTTTTTAATTTGGGAGTTATAAGAAAAAAAATTGGGTTGAAATTTGAAAGTTAACATTGGAGTTATATGAAAGATTGGTTTATTTAAACGTGGGAGTTATATCAAATATTTTATTGTGGTTGAATTTTGTGAATAAAACCAATGTCTTCTATTTCTTGGTCAATTCAAGAACCAACTCTAGTTGGTCCCAACTATGACTTTTGGAGTGAGAAAGTTAAATCCATTTTGCAAGGTCACTAATGTTGGGATTGTGTTGAAACAGAGTTCACAGAACCTGATTCAAATATTGTTGCAATTATGGCTGTTGCCCAAGGAAACAAATTAGAAGAACTTAATCAAAAGGAAGGAAAATCCAAATCATGCATTTTAGTTTCATTAGATGATTCTATATTTCCTAAAATCATTGGTGCTAAGATTGCTAAAGAAGCTTGGGATATTCTTAAAATGGCTTATAAGGGTAATGATAAAGCAAAAACTGATAGACTTCAAACCCTTAGAACTTAATTTGAAATCCATAGAATGATTGAATCAGAAAGTGTTGATCAGTTCAAGACTAAAGTTATGGGTATTGTGAATCAACTTAGAATTAATGGTGAAAAGGAACTGGCATATCAAAGAGTTGTTGAAAAAGTTCTATGATGTTTACCCAAGAAATTTGAAATGGTATTCACTGCAATTCTTGAGTCGAAATATTTAACTGATTTTTCTATAGAGTAATTGACTGGTTCATTGTTATCTCATGAAGCAAGGATGAACTTGAATGTTGGTACTTTATAACATGCATTCCAGTCTAATATTTCCATGGACAGAGGAAGAGGCAAAGGATTTCGTGGAAGAAGAGGACGTGGTCAAGGACATTCTTAGTCAAAAGATAAATAAGATCAAACAAAGGACAAGTATAAGTAGTCAAGATCATCTTCACAAGATCATAGCCAAAGCTGGACAGACAAATCAGAAATTCAATGTCCGTATTGTAAGAAGTATGGTCATCATATATTTGAATGTCGTTAGTTGCAGTATAAACATAAAGTTAATCTTACGGAAAGTGAAACATCTGATACATTGTTTCTTTCATGTCAAGTCTCTGAGCAAATTCTTGTCAAAAATTTTTGGCTGCTAGATAGTGGATGTAGCAATCATATGACTGGTCACAATGATTTGTTTTCTAATCTTGATATATCTACTACTACTACAATTAGTTTGGGTGATGATCATTTAGTGAAAGCTTCCATAAAAGGTGTTGTGCCAATTTTAACAAAGCATGATGAAGTGAAAAATACATATGATGTTTATTATGTACCAAATCTCAAGCACAATCTGTTAAGTACATGAAAACTAATGGCGGATGGTTATGATGTTAATTTCCACGACACTTACTGCAAAATCTTTGATCCAAATAGAAAATTTGTTGCAAAAATTTATATGGCGAAGAATAGATTGTTTCCATAAGAAGTGTGAAGTGGAAATATGTATGCATGTAATATTTATAATGCAAATGAAACTGAATTATGGCATCATTTCTATGGTCATTTACCAGTCAAAAGTATGAGTTTGTTACAAAAACAGAGTATGGTCAAAGGATTGCCTTCTTCAATTAATGAGACTCCTTCTTGTGAAAGCTACATAGTAGGAAAACAACAACGAGATAGTTTTCCATCAACCTCTTATAGAGCCAAATATTGCTTAGAGTTAGTTTACACAGACTTGTGTGGAACGATGCAAAATCAGTCAATTAGTGGAAGTTTTTATTTTCTGACATTTATTGATGATTTTAGTAGGAAAGTTTGGGTTTTTTTTGTCAAACAAAAATCAATACTTTCACATGTTTCAAGGAGTTCAAGGCTAAAGCAGAGAAACAAAGTGGCAAATTTGTCAAAGTTTTGAGATCATATGGAGGAGGAGAATATGATTCTAGAGAGTTTGTTGATTTTTGTAAACATCATGGTATAAAAAAGAAGATAACTACCAGATATACTCCACAGCCAAATGGAGTGGTATAAAGAAAGAATTGCACCATCATGAACATGGCCAGGATTTTACTTACAACAAGAAAATTGTCCAACAATTATTCGGTTGAAGCAGTTGCATGTTCCGTTTACATATTGGACGGATCACCAACTTCCAGTGTTCAAGGTAAAGTACCCAAAGAAAAATGGAGTGGACTAAAGGTAGTTGTTTCTCATTTCATAATATTTGGTTGAGTTGATTTTTCTCATGTTCCTAAAGAACTAAGAAAGAAGCTTGATGATAGAAGGATGAAGTACATTGTTATTGGCTATAGTGAACAGTGGAAAGCATACATATTATATAATCCTGTCACTAAGAAATTTCTAGTAAGTAGAGATGTTAAATTCTTGGAAGATGAATCATGGAATGGAATGAAAAACAACACATCTCATAATCCTTTTCTTGAGTTAGATGAACATCAAGCACCTACAACACACATATCAAGATTGCAAGTTTAAAATGAAAGTAGTTCTTCATCTCATAGTGATTCAGATTTTGATCATACACATGAAAAAATGAAATTTTTGAGTGATATATATGATCAACATGTAGTAAAATTTGCATTTTTCTCATCTCAGCCTACTTGTTTTGATGAAGCTGCAAAGCAAAAAGAATGGGATGCAATGAATAATGAAATTGAAGCTATTGAAAGAAACAATACACGAGATTTAGTTGATCTACCTATAGATAAAAATGTCATAGGTGTTAAATGGGTTTATAAAACAAAACTGAATGAGAAAGGTGACACTAATACATTTGGGCGGATTTTTCCACGAAATATTTCCACGTTTTGAAGATTCGTGGATTAATACTTCATTTTTTTTTATCATGGTGGAAAAACCGTGGCAATATCAACGTTTTTAATTTTCGATGAAATTTCATCTCTATATCAACGATATATGGTTATCTTTAATTTAACATTCTTATTTATTTAAATCTAATTATTTGAAAGGGGGTATAGTTGGGACCTCATCATGGGAAATAAAATGAACTTATTTTGACTTACATATTGCCATTTGAGGTACTTTCTATAGATTCGACAGGCTCACTTTGACTTGCCGAGCATACTGCCTTTGGAGGAAGCCTTCAAATGCAAAAAGAAAATATTCAAATTATTGGATTTATGGCAGAGCAGAGCAGGCTATATGACGATAGGAGATCTAATTTTTTATGGACACAGATCGGAGTAGGCAATTAAGAAAAGGAGACACTTGGAGAAGAATTCTACAAAAATATTTAGCATAATATCATATATAATGACTGCACCTACGGCAAGCTAATACAATTAATCCTTTAAACTACTAGTAGAAATCAGACCCGCCAAACCAATGCCAGCTTTCAACGACTCTTGGTTGTTTATGCACGGGTCAGTAAGCATGCATCCTTTTTTGGCCATAAATAGTTTTTTATTTCCATGTTTTAAGAGGCTGACCTCATCACCAATTTATTTTTGTTATCATTAACCAAAATTTATTTAATTTTACACATCATCATCATTTTAATTTTATTTTTATGCCAAGACTTGGCCTTCTCTTATGCCCGAATGCCCTTCTTCAACTTCCTGTATGGGGGTCTTTGATCTTCCAAGAAGTATGCCTGCACTGTCCATCTTCAAGGTGCCAGTAGGTGATGTATTCAGATGCCTGCAAGAGCTATCTAGATTCCTGCAACTCACACCAGGAGACCCATAGGTGGCCATAAGGGTTGCCTGCAGGTGGTGCTGAGAAGATGCCTGCAATAGGAAATATCTTATGCCCGCGATAGTTTCTATCATGCCTGCAATTTTCCTCATTTAGCATGCCTGCATGATCTTCGGGAGATGCTCGCAATATTTTCCTTGTCCACTATTTTATCATGCCCGCAACCATCTCTATCATCAAGTTTTCTTGTCTATTGTCATGTCACCATCTCCTTGTCATCTTTGCACCAACATCTTTGTATTGCCCAAATCATCTTCAAATCACCACAGAATGGGTCATTTGACTCTCTAGATGTTCCATGCTTGTCATGCTTGCTTTTCAATGTCATTATTCATGTCCTTAGTAATCTATGTCCTTCATGTCTTGTTCCAATTACACCTTTCCATGTCATCATGCTTAGACACCTCTTTGAATCTTTGTTTGTTATTTATTCTTTTAATGAAATAATCAATCAAAACTTCTCCTAAACATTGCATATCTCCAATAGTAAGATGTGTCTCTTCAAAACTCTAACTTAATTCTTTTTATTAAATTTCTGTTTATTTTTCTAAATGCATCCATGTAGCTCCTTATTTAATAAACTCTGTTTATTATTTTTCACTAACTTTGCAGGTCCATCTTTTGCATATATGACCATCATAGTACAAACTAAAAATATGGCTGGATAGAAACCTCAACAAAGATCAAATCCATGTCAACTTTTGAACTTTTTGATACACACACATTATCTGGAGATCATTTGAAAATAGGCTTCCAAACTGTTGAATTTAACACTTAGACAAAATTGTTTTTAACTTGTAAAAACAAATTTTTTTCTACTTTGGCAGATTGATTTCTGCCTCATGTGATCACCATAAGGAAACCTACAAGCATGGCTAGATATCCATTTCAACAATGAACGATACCATATCATAAGATAAATCTATTGACACACACACAACCTATGGAAAGCATTTCAAAATAGCTTCTCAACCTATTTTGAACATCAAAACATATTTCTTCCCATTTTGGCATACTCCTATTTCAGACGTGTGAACACTCTATGGAGACTTGAAGTCATGAGAAGATGGAAAACTTACCAAAGAATGGATCCATGACATTTGATAAATTTACTTCCACAAAGACAACCCTTGGCGTTGATTTCCAACTGACCGATCAAACTCCTATTTTTAACACTTAGTCAATTTTCTTTTGTTCTCACTATGGAAATTATTATTTTTCCTATTTTTGGAAGATTGATATTTTGCATATGAGACCATCATAAGACAACCTAAAGGTATGGATGGATAGTCAGTTCACCAAGGAACATGCCTATGCTACTTGATGAGTTTTATCATCAGAATAGCCCCTCCTTGCGGGCATTTCAAAATGCCTTTTGAATTTCCCGAATAACCAATTTTCTTGTATTCTTAAAATGCAAAATAATATTTTTCTTACTTTTGGCATATTTATATGTTTGTCATAAAACACTCCACATGACAACTGATACCATGGTTAGATGCACCCATCAACAAGCTATAGCCTAACACTTTCCTATTATTTTTCTCATCATCCTATGAGATAGGGCAGGCATTTCCCTGAGGCCACTGAGGTAGTTTTGCTAGTACTAGAATAGTGCAAAACAACCTGAAACTCTGTTTTGGTAGAACATTATCTTTGTCATCAAACATCTTCTTTGAGAACTGAGACCATGGTGATATATCCTTCTCAACAAGTTGTAGGATGATAGCTTCAGATAATTTTTATCATACACCTATAAGGAATGGTGAGCATTTTCCCAAGGCCATATGAGCCGGTTTTTCCAACACTTAGATAATTTTCTTAGTCTGGTCCAATCTGCCTAAAACGTTGTTTTGGCAAGTTCATAACTTCTTCCTCAGCTACTTCCAAGACAATATGAAGACATGGTCATGACTTAGACAATTTTCTTAGTCTAGTCCAATCTTCCTAAAACATTGTTTTGGCAAGTTCATAACTTTTTCCTCAGCTACTTCCAAGACAATATGAAGACATGGTCATGTAGGAAAAATATCAATCTACAAGACCCCCATATGGTGTGGACATTTTCTTCAACACACAATTTGTGGCGGGCATTTTCTTAAGGCTACTTGAGCCATTTTTCCAACACTTGGTCATTTTCAAGACTCTTCAAAATTTATTCTGAAACCTCATTTTGGCATATTCATAACTTTGTCTTCATACATGCTTAAGGAGAAATAATAACATGGTTAGGTATAAAAACTAACACACTACACGACCCCCATGATGCGGGAATTTACTCTAACCCATAATTTAGGGCAGGCATCTTTCTGAGGCTACTTAGCCATTTTTGCTTACTCTGGCACAAACCCTTGTTTTGGTAGGTCCATAACTTCTCCCTTAGGCACTTTTAGGACAAATTGAAGACATGGTCATGTAGGAAAAACAACAATCTATAGGACCCCCATGTGGTGCGGGCGTTTATATTCCCATATAAATTATGGCCTGCATTTCCCTAAGACAACTTTTACTAATTTTCCCTTGGTCATTTTCCTATTTTTCACCAAATTACCATATTTTTCCAAAATGATTGTCATTAATGTTGTCATAAATGACAATCCTGTTCATCACAGTCTTCATGTTTTTCTTTATAGAAATTGGTATATAATATACTTCATTTAGAAATATACTTGTATCTAATGTATTTGACTAGTTACTATTTGGTATGGTGTAGGTAAGACAATTACTTGTCACTACAAGGATTTTTCACTATGAATGAAAATGCAAGGAAGCTTGCTCAGTTTAGAGTGGCATTATAGGCGAGGGGAGATGGAAAATGTTATTGCCGTTGCTCTGGTTGCAGGGGCTTGCAAATAAGAAGAATTTTAATAATGACAACTGAAAGACATTTTAGGGAGAAGGGGCACGCCGAAGGGGGTTATGAAAATCATCCCTTGGTAAGAGGTTATTCAATTTTTAATGTATTCTATGTAATAGTCATCATGTCATGAATTTCAGTAAAATGTCTTATTGTTTTATTCTATGTTCTATACACACTAATTTTACTACGTTGTTTGTAAATATATAGACAATGCCCCCAAAATGTCGCCTTCCAGAGAGTTATTTGCCAAGTACTAGTAGAAATACTCATTTACAGTGTGACGAACATCTATATTAGAATATTGAAGCTGATCAAGTTCTTGATGATGATATGGATGGAGATAACGTTAGTGATACAAATCAGGAAGATGAGATACATAGATTGATCCAAGACACATTTGCTCCAATGGATGAGGACAACTAGGATGATATTCATGATGTTGATCCTCTACTCGAGAAGTCACATCAACCTCTTTATGAAGGCTCAAAAACAAATATTCTATCTGCTATAATGTTGTTAGTGAACTTGAAGATTTTGAATGGTTTATCAAACCCCTGTCTCACACAGATACTAAGGTATGTAATTTGTTAATTATTTATGTTTGCATGTTCACATGTACATAAAGGGTTGAATTTTTTCCTATATTGCTATTGTTATCTAATTTGTAAAGTATGGATGCGATATTGATGATTAATATTGTTTACATTGACTTATTCTTTTGAATTTTGTAGATTGTTATGTGAATTTCTATTACCAATGTGATAGGCTCATAGGATGATGAGAAAAATTATCTAAAAGTGATAGGCTCTATTATGTTGGTTGGTGCATCCAACCATGGTTTCATATTTCCCAAAGATACTCTGAGGAGGAAGATATCAATCTGCCAAAAGTGCCTCTCGCCTTCATTTGCACTATCCCAGTAAAATGCCCGCCAAGGTTAGATGATGAGGTTGCAGGAGAGAAGATTGGAATGGTTGAGTTAGTATGATATTCCTCACATTTTGGATGTCTCACTCTCCAAGTTTGATGAAAAAAATAAAATCACCTTAGTGACTTATGGTTTGAAGAGATTTGTCTGTGTCAATAAGCAGTTTGGAAGACCACTTTTAAATGCCTGCCAGATGTTGGGTGTATGTCAATAGGTTCATCAATTGGCATGGATTTGTTCTTTGTTGAAATGGATATCCAACCATACTTTCAAGCTGACTTAAAATGGTCACATATGAAAAATATCAATCTTCCAAAAGTAGGAAAAATACTATTTTGCATATTGAGAAACACAAGAAATGCGAAAGTGTTGAGAACATGATTTTGAGAGGTCGTTTGGAAATGCCCACCAAGGGCTGTTCTTGTGAAAATAAATTTATCAAATGTCATGGATCAAAGGCTACCTGGACCAGTTTTTCGACACTTAGCCATTTCCAAGAATTTCTCCAAGGTTTATCCTGAAACCCTATTTTGGTAGACTTATAACTTTCTCCTCAGAAAGGATTAAGGAAAAATGAGACCATGGTTAGATAGCCAGTTCAATAAGATATAGCTTGATATGGTGGTGCAGGAATTCTATTCAAACCATGAATTATGGCCGGCATTCTCTTAGAGTAGTTTTGACTACTTTTTCATACTTAGTCAATTTCCAAAGTTTCACAAAGTTGGCAAGTTGACATCTTCCTCCTTAGAGACTCTCTGGTGAGGAAAGTGACATGGTTGTATGCTCCATACAACACTCTAGAGACTCACATTCTCAATACATTTTTCACATCATCCTATGAGGCATGGCGGGCATTTCCTTAAGGCCACTTGGGCAGATTTAACACCAATTCCATACTAGACAAATTTCTCAATTTGGACTAATTTGCCTAAAACACCCTTTTCGCAGGTCCATAACTTTTTCTTCATCCACTTCTAAGACAATATGAAAACTTGGTCAGGTAGGCCGAAGACCAATCCACAAGACCCCCATGTGCTGCAAGCATTTACTCTAACCCATAATTTAGGGCGGACATCTTTCTGAGGCTACTTAGTCATTTTTGCATCCATCGATGAAACACCATGTTTTGGCAGGCCTACATCTTTCTCCTCAAGAAAGATTAAAGAAAACTCAAATCATGAATAGGTATCCAAACCAACTAGCCATAGGATGGTAACATGGTGTGGGAATTCTTCTCAAATTATGAATTGTGGCAAGCATTCTCTTAAGGCTATTGGGACCAATTTTGACTAAGGCTGCCGGGACCAATTCTTCCTTAAATACATGTTTTAGTTTGGTGAGGCAAGTGACATGGTTGTATGATCCATACAACACTCTACAGACTCACATTCTCAATACATTTTTCACATCATCCTATGAGGCATGGTGGTCATTTCCTTAAGGCCACTTGGGCAGATTTAACACCAATTCCATACTTCAACAAATTTCTCAATTTGGTCTAATCTGCCTAAAACACCGTTTTGGCAGGTCCATAAATTTTTCTTCATCCACTTCCATGACAATATGAATACATGTTCAGGTAGGCTGAAGACCAATCTACAAGTCCCCCATGTGTTGCAGGCATTTACTCTAACCCATAATTTAGGGTGGGCATCTTTCTGAGGCTACTTAGCCATTTTTGCATCCACTAGTGAAAAACCCTATTTTTGCAGGCCTGTATCTTTCTCCTCAATAAAGATTAAAGAAAAATCAAATCATGAATAGGTATCCAAACCAACTAGCTATAGGATGGTACCATGGTGCTGGGATTCTTCTCAAACCATGAATTGTGGTGGACATTCTCTTAAGGCTGTTGGGACCATTTTTTACCAAGGCTGCTGGGACCAATTCGCTTAAGGCTGCTGGGACCAATTTTGACCACGTTTCTGAAAATTTTACTCATGGAAGGGTGGATTTTGTATACTTGGGTGGTCTCATTGTTTTTTGCATGGAAACCTTGGTAATTTTGGCATGGAAACTCGAGGTAAACTTTATTGTTGTAGTTTTTCTTCAAGAGTTTTTTACCTTGGATATTTTAGGGTTTGGTCTAACTTGGGAATTCATAGGTATGGTTGCTACTGGAGCGATGGTTCATTCTTGTTCACAGGGTGGTGTCTTAGCTATATTTCTTCCACAACTACAGTTGGCTCAAGTAAGTGATTTTATTTTCCTTATGAGAATTGTAAATTACCCTGAAATATTTTCTTTGGCTTTTGGATTTTATGAATTTATCTATGAAAATGAGAGTTGTTGTTATGCATCCCCAAGTTGTATTTTTCATCCTTACATCCATGTGATATACAAAGAGTAATGCTAATTGAATATATACATATCAACAACAACCACAAGCCCCATTATCATGATAAAAATGAGGGAAACTCAATGTATGAAAATGGAAACCACTTGTAACTTAATAGGTAGTAAGATAATTGGTGGCTAATTCAGAGAGGGATCTCTCACTATTTACAGATTTTTCATACGCAAGATATTCAATCGATCAAAGACAAGTCAGAAGGTCATATTTCTGAATAGAACAAGTTTGTTTTTATAAAGTCTAGTGGGACGATCATGGAGGGGACCACTGGGCAATGGAATCAACAATCCGGTTTGAAATATGTTGCAGGAGGTAAGGAATCATGAAAGTTTAGGGACAGAGGAAAGATAGTCATCCATCCTTCAATCTGGATATATTTAGCAAGTGATTAGTAGATAGGAGAAAACGAGCCATCATGCAGAGCGCCTAACCAGGGTGAATTCTGCATGACTTTAGAAGAAAATGTTTGAAAATGCTTGAATAATGGAACAAGAGAATAAAAGATGAATTCTGGACCATATACACTAATGCTCAAACATGAAAAGAAAATACAAACTGGAATGAAAAATAGGATAAACATTCAGATAAAGAAGTTACTTATTGAAGAAAAAGACGAGACAAGAATCTCTGCCATGAAAGGATTATCATTCCTCTGCAATTTTATTCATATCTGGAAAGCTTGAAACACGTTACAGTGGAGAGCCTCTGCTCTTGAAAATTCCCAACCCTTCTCCCCTCTGTGGGGAGCAATTTATATTATCTCAGTCTCCGAGGCTAATCCTTGAAACAGGACATGAAACTGTTTACTGTCATAATCAACTACTAACAACTTAGAGCGTGGTACTACTTCCATGGTTTACATATATTAAAACATACATCATATATGGAGCTAATGTGCATGCTTGGTCTGGATGGTAGCACGTCGATTATGTTTCTAAGCTTGCAGGTCATGAAACGATGTTAAGGATGCTTCTGATGACTCACTACTGACTGGGATTGACCACATGTCTATCCGTCGAATCAGCAACGTGTCCTTCCTTAGGTGTGTGTAATTTCATGCTCAAAGGCACCTTTCTACATGGTTTCCAAACTGGCAAAGGAGTTTATATCCTTTCCATGATTTTCCTTTTCTACAACCCCACTCTGTCTTGGTAATACTATTGTGTGAGGGGACTTGGAGAAGGGCAGCTTTGTACTCCCCACCTCCCATGGTGTGGATTCTCCTACAGGTCATACAATGGGGGGTGTCTTCCACCTCCTCACCACCTCAGAAAAATTTGGCAACTAGAGTTCACAAAAGAGGCGATGAAGAGTTTGGACACCCGTCACCCCAGCACAAGCATTCGCTCCTACTGGTTTCCGCTAAACACGGTCACCATGTACTGGGACTTTGGAATCCATGATTTCTTCAAGGGTTTTTGGGGAGACACTCTTGGGACAGGAAAACCCAGGCACCGCGCAACCAGAGGTATAGCTATCCGGAAACATTTAAAGTGCTTTGGCACTTTCTTGGTGTGAAAAACCATGGTGACAGATGAGTGTGGAATCAAGCTCACCAACCATCAACACCCCGAGACTGACAAGCTTCTCAAAGCATATCGCCATTTCAACTCTTTCAGAATTCTTAGAATCTCTTAGCAGAATAACACTTCAAGCATTGTCTCTAATTACTGATTCATCTTATGCATCTTAATTTCCTTGGGAAGGTGGTGTTTATATAGGGTTATGAAGATGAATATGGATACAGAGATGACTGGTCATCATAATGGCAACACGAGTGGACACGTGGGTAGGGATCTCTATTTTCTGCTAAGAATCCAGTCATGCTGCCTCCTTTGATGCTGCATTGTTGTCCACATGGATCGCGGTGTTTGGACGTGACATTATTTTCCTTTTCAGTTACGCTGATGGTGGTGGTCGAAACGGTTTCGGCTAGCTGCATCCCTTTGCTTCATGTAGAGGCCAGCTTCATCGCTTCAAATATCTAAACTTCATGATCTCCCGTTGTTTTCTATTCAAGCCACGTGTAGGATCTCTAGAATCGAGAAGGATGGTGAATCGGTGATGCTTTGGACATGATCTTCATCTAAGGTGTGTCACAAATGGCGTCGAGGGATATGATTATTGGTCAGCTCATACGTGAGGACATCCTTTCTATACCAGACCTAACCAGGACACCACCTTTACCAGGTTGAATGGCTCCATAGTCGGCCCAGGGATCAAATTTGAAGTGCTGGTCTCATTTTACTTTGAAGGGCTATGAAAAATTGAACCCTTCAATGTTGATATTTAAAAATAAAACATTCTTTTCATTTGCAAATTTAAGTGTAAAAAAATTTCATTATTTCTTAAAAACATTGTATGGAAAAAAAATGACAATAAGAAGAAATCCCAAGTGATTCAACATTTACATGGAATTAGTGAGGAAAACCATGTAAATATGATCTATCACTTCCAGATTCTTTTTATGGGGATTACTCAAGAGTTAGTATAGAGGAGGAGAGACGAAAATAAAGGTTGAGAATGAAGAACATGTAATGGTGATGGAAGATGAGATTGGGAAAAAGCCCATTTAGAAAGAGATTGATGGACTTGTTTTGTTAATGTGAACATAGCCATAACCATTAGGAGTATTGGTTTTTTGTATTGCATGTTCTTTGGCTTATTTATTTTTTGAAGGGAAATGTTTGTTTCCTATCATGCTAAAGTGATTAGTGTAGTTGAGAACTACCCGCAACCTTATATGAATGCATAATATGAAATTAGGGGTGAAAGCAGGCTCATGGGGTACTAAAGCTTATTTATGTCTAGAATTGTTTTGAGAAGAGCTCCACTATTAGAACTGTTATGTTACAAGGACAAAAGAGACCAGGCATCAAATCCCTAACATTAATAAAAAAAACTAAAGAGATGATCTTTGTCCAATGCCAACGTATCCACCTAAAACTATTGTACTTCTAACATCGTACATCCCTAGGAGATTTAAAATTGCTTATCCTTGCTGTGACCACTTGATCATTTCCATAACCAATGGTTTAAATAAAAAACATAAAAGTAAAAAAATTAGAAGAATAACTTTTCCATGACATTTTACCTTACTTGTTTTGAAATGAACTTTTCTACATGCTATTAAAAGCATTGTATTATTATCTTTCCATCTAAATAAGTTTTTTAGGATCCACATTTCCATTAATGGCAAAAAAAAAGTTACAAATACCATCACAAAGATAATTGATATGTTTATACATATGGACACAGTTCATGAGTAACTAGCCATTCAATTTCAAACTCCACCTAATTCCTATGCATCGTCTTCACCATAATCAACCTAAGTATTAGAAGACTTGAAAATTTACCTTTCAAACTTTAGTCTTGAGTCTACTAACATCTAGATGTCAAATGAGATAGATTGATAGGGATTCTTGTTTCTCTTTTCAAAACTCGGTGCATATAATTATTATTCAAACACATTGAAAAAAGTATCCTTCAAACTTCAATGTGGATCTTACTAATATTTGGATCTCACACGAGAAGAAGTTTGAGAGGGATTCCACACTTATCTTTTCAAATTTTCATCTTATATTTATGTGAAAAGGTTAGACCAAAAACAAGGACTATTATATACTATAATCTCTTTGTGATCCTTACATATTCAAAAATGTTATTTTGACAAAAAACATATTTACAATCTCTTCTCTTAAATTCTAGGTTAATAGGTTTGAGGAGTGGTATCCAAGGTAATTGTAGACTCCATTTGATATGTCGACATTACAAACCTTTATCAAGGTTCATCATCAAGGTTCATCATCAAGACAATGAGTCAAAATTTCCAACAAATATCAAGTATTTTAAAAAACAATTTTTCTATTATGGTTTATGGCTTTCGGATGCCCACAACACTAATTTTAAATCATAAATAAAAAGAAAAGCATTGCCACCACCTAAATGTTTTAGGAGAAACAAGTATTTATTCAACCTCTTGGAGCCCACAAGATATGGCTATAATGCACACTCGATTATTGTGTGGAAACATATAATTCAAATCTCTATGGCCCTCACACGATGCACATTGGCAACCGTTGGGGCATCTTCTGCCATTCATATCATGGAGAAAGATCTCATAAAAATATAGAGACACACGCAGATACATCATCATCATTATTTTAGCTAATGAAATTCCATACATATATAAAGCGGTCTCTACTCTCTTGGTCCAAGGAGAATATAGTTTATTGAACTTAGATAAGGGACAACTCTTTTGGGTCAGTGAAAAAGTCAGTCGTTAGGTCGTTGATAAAATAAGCCATTGGATTTTGAAAGAACCTTTGACTGGAGGATTTATTCCACTCGATGGTGTCTCTTTTGGTCAAGTGTGGTTGTGCCTACCTAAAAGAAAAACCCGAGAATGTAAACCTAATGCTTTCAGGAAGCAACTTTTTTTTATCAACCCTAAATTCAACAACTATTTTTAGAATTGAATCATGGCCTCCCCAGATGCTCAATTCAAAGTGATCAAACAAAAGCCCCAATTTTAGGTGGATTATGGATAGTCTCTGACATGTCCGGAGACTTTCAGAGATCGTTCTTTGTTTCGAGGGAACTCATAGCACAGATCAGAGATCCCACAGAAGGAAGAGGAGGAGGAAGAAGAGGACTCAAGTCAAAAGGTGAGGTGAGTGATAAGGGGAGACATAATAGAGAAGATCAACACTATCAACCTGCACAGCTTGATCTGGGGAGATCAATATCAACCGTCAATCTGTAAACTACCTTCATCGGGACCGCTCAACCTTGAGAACTTTAACATTTTGCTAATCCTTTTTCATTTGAATGAGTGAGAAACTTCTGATTGCGAAATGCTTCTCACCCGTTGATCTATCCAACATCTTGTTCCAAACGTAGATCTTCACAGCCCCTACCACTTTCCGCAGATCGACCGCAGATGTTGATTAGGAAGAGGGAGATGACAATAATGATGATGATGATGATGATGACAATGAAGATGATGATGATGATCAATGACGGTGGTTGTGATGATGATGACAACAACAACAATGATGATGATGATGAGGGTGAGGATGAGGACGATGATGACAAGGATGAGGATGATACGGATGATGATGATGTCTAGGATGAGGACAATGAAGATGATGATCATGATTATCATGATGATGATTAGGGTGAGGATGATGATAATGATGATGATGATGATGATGATGATGATGATGAATATGATGGTGATGGTGATGGTGATGATGATGAATATGCTGATGAAGATGATGATGATGAATATGCCAATGAAGATGATGATGATGATGAAGATGTGATGACAAGATATTTACTTTGGTCTTCACTAAATTGTTGAGTTTCGACAACATTATAATAGAATGGTTATGAGTGATTATTCACTCTTATAAAGAATGCACTTTATGGAACTACCAAACTGCTCAGTTTGGATCTTCCTCTTTTAAGACACTTGACTAGGTCCATAAGTCTTGATTCTTCATGTGCACAAATCTAAGAACATGAGGCTTCATAGGGCCCAAAAAGTTGTATTTTTTTTACTACTTCCTCGGATCATATTGAATTGTCAGATTAGTCCTTGGAATGGGTGTTAGGAGCAATCCTTCATTTTTCACTCAACAGGCTGCTCCCCCTATCGTGTAGACGTCTCCATTCACTGAGCTCCCCCTAAAACTGCAATGATGAAGATGATGATGATGACGACGAATATGATGATGATGATGAAGATGATGACGATGATAATGAAAATGATGATGATGATGATAATGAACATGATGATCATGATAATAAAGATGCTGATGAACTAGATATCGATGATGAATATGATGATGAAGATGAAGATGTTGATGATGATGACGATGAATATGATGATGATGATCAAGATGATGATGGTGATAACGAAGATGTTGATGATGATGATGATAAGGAAGATGATGATGATGAAGAAGATCATGATGACGACGACAATGTGATGATTATGAAGATGACAAAGACGATGGTGATGATATTAATGAAGATGACAAAGACGATGGTGATGTCGATGACAAGGATGATGATGATCATCATTGTTGTTGTCATCATCACCATCATCTTCGTTGTCTTCATCATCATCATGATCATCGTCATCATCATCATGTTCGTCTTTGAAGGGACTTACATATAGGATCTCACTATAAGCAATGCAACCAATACAAATTATGACAAAATCGTAGTTAAATTAAATTAAATTAAATTAAACTAAACTAAATTAACTACACTAAATTAAAAACATAGAGTTGTTTAACTATAATTAATTTAAAATGCAACAATATATAAAATGTGAAAATAAAATAACCCAAAATAAACTAAACAAAAGATAAATATGCAAAATTAAAAAACCGTAAACAAAACACCAAATATAAAATATGCAAATAATCAAACAAAAAACCTAGAATTCAAAAACACCCGCGCAAGATCTGCTTCGGCTCCCATTTGGGGGTTTTCGATTTCGAACTTTCACTGAAGGATCTGGAATAGGCTACGATGTTTTTTTTACAGGAAGGGAGGGCAAAGGACTTTTCCTATTAGTGCATCATCCACTCCCTTCGCATGTGATCCCATGCTTCTAGAACCATCTGCCCCACCTTCGGAATGGCAGCAATGTTTAGACCTTCAGGTTTGTTTCCTTCTATGTTTTTCTTGATTACCTATTGTGTTTTTATTTTATTCATGGTTTTTTTCATTGTTGTGGATGTGGTGGAGATGAAATGGCTCAAATATCCTTGCAAGCATGAAGCATGAGCTGTCCAGGTGAATTTGGGAAATTCAGTGTGAAAAATAAAACCAACAGTTATCGAAGAAAAGGAAGAAGGGAATGAGATATTTTAATGCCGGCATGCCTGTGTTTGCTTGTTGTGAGATATTTTGACAATATGCCTGAATGGAGTCTGGTGGTTTTGTGGAGCTATATTGTTGCATGGTATGCTCTGAATGGGAAAGATGAAGAGGCTCTCAAGATGTGTTGGCAAGAGTTGATGATGGGGATGCGGCAGATTGATTTTAATTTCTCGACGGTGCTTCTGATTTGTGCAAACATCGCGGCTTATGATCAGGGTAAGAAAGTTCATATCCTCACCATAAAATATGGATTTGATTC
The DNA here is from genome assembly GCA_001517045.1 of Pseudotsuga menziesii. Taxonomy (NCBI): domain Eukaryota; kingdom Viridiplantae; phylum Streptophyta; class Pinopsida; order Pinales; family Pinaceae; genus Pseudotsuga; species Pseudotsuga menziesii. Next base: position 17,027 of record LPNX010430392.1, read on the forward strand.
ATATGATTTTGTGGGTATTTATCTAGTTGGCGTGTCTGCAAAATGTGGGTTTGTTTCTAAAGTTTGTTCATTCCTTTTGGGAATCATGTCAAAATTCCCATGAATTGATAGTTCAAAGCTAGACTGTGAATGTTTTTAATAGGATATGTAGGTGACTATTGTGTTAATTATAATACAATAAATGGTTCTCTCTGGACTCGAAAACCCAATTGTCTTAGGTGCCAAGATAACTCCATGCCATGTTTTTTCTTTAAAGGGCCACCAGGTATTTTATTTGAGAGGAATCTATGTCGGTTGTTACCATTTGAAGAAACATTTCTAAAAAAAGGCTGTAACAACCCTATATCAACACACTTCCACCTACTACCTACAGTATGCAATAAACTGCAAAATGTCAAACTTTGACAGCCCTCCCTACCTGCAACGACAGTAAACACTGAACTGAATCAAAGGCTAACTATTAGTTGGATAGTGATATTGTTTAAGAGAGGTAAATAAAGTTTGAAAATTTAAATTATTTGCATAGCTACAAGTCTGGAACATACATTTGGTGGATGTCCTATATTGCTAAGAATAATGTTCAAGGTTTGGAGTGGTGTGGTTTACATTGAATGTAAAACTAAAACTCTTATACACCTTACATTGGTAACCTTCACTGCTGCTATAAAATTGTCATAATTAGAACTGTCATAATTAGAACTGTCATACTGTATTATTGCTGCTATATTTATATGAGTCCTCATACTTGAATGGAAGGTTATTGGTTGGTTAAATACTGCAATTGAATTGTATATGGTTACACAACTAATGATCTCTTGTATGCTAAAGTGCTACTGGATGACCTTGCTACTAATTCCATATATCTTGAATTGAATACATTGACTTGATATCATTTACATTTTCATCTATAAGCACTAAATCAACTTAGTATGTCTTCTTCATTCATAGAAGTGATTGATTGAAAGGAACTAGTCCCTAATACAATTGTGTAGAAGATATAGTTGTTTGTCCTTCTAATTAAATAGAAAGAAGGTTCCCTGCAACCAAATGGATTTTCCTTGGCACTAGATTCCATGGCTAAGTTTTCAGAAAGACCAGAATAGGTGTCATGCCATGAACATTTTGGTACGAAAATGTGTGCTAGAAACTAAAAATGTGTTACCAGTTACCACTACCAGCCATAAAGACAGGTTCAATGGAAACATGTTTCTACAGTTGGAAAAGAATTTCCATGCCATACCAATGTCCATACAACATGTTTTCTTCTCTACATCCACCTATTTTGACTTGGTTTGACTCAGTTTTTTACTAGACTTGACCAAAAATGCTGGTAAAAGTTGACATTTCCTCTACCTTTTCTATCCTTTTACTTAAATTTTTAACATTACCACTAACTATTCCAGTATGTTTGAGAAAGTTTCCAACCTCATCATACTTCATATGGAGAAAGTATACTTTCATACTCCATTCAAAATTCAATAGACTTACCAGTTTAAGGATTTCAGAATTGGCAAGATTATAGTCGTTTGATTGGATTCTATCATGTATCAAGGAATGGGATTGGCATTTAATCAAGAGCACCAAGCCCTTTATGTAACCCGATGGTGGTGCCATTGATTGTTGAATTCCTCTATCATGACCTTAGCAAAAATGTACCCTTCACTCAAGCCAAAATCATTGATTAGGAATGAGATTTTTCTATGATATTTTAAGGCTTGTATTAGGTAGTTTCATCAAAATTGACTGGTGTTAATCAATGTCCCTGGAGGATTGAGGTAGATTCAAAGGCTAGATGAGGAGGCAGAGGGTGATACTAATGGTGAGAATCCCAATATAAGCGATGGTGGAACTTTGCTTGTCATTTAAATGTTCTTGCTCATTTATTCATAATCCTTTCTTTCAAAGTTCCAATATAATGTGTTATTTATAAATGAGTCATCACGTTTCTAGTGTGTTTCATTTTTGGAAACACATACATGTTTCCCCGTATCGTGTAACTTAGGTCCACAACTGTAAATGGAAATGATTTAACTTCATTGCAATTAAATTTATGGCATTGCTGTGAAATTCCCTAGCCATTATTTGACTAGAATTCAGTAAACCCTTTTTCAAAGCTAATATTAAATGGCAATCTGGAAGCAAGGAAATACTCATTATAAAGGGCAATGTGCAGTAATATGAAGAAGATAGATATTACCAACAAAGGAAAGACCAAGGAATATTATAGTCAAACAAAAAAGATGTTGAGAGAAAAACCAACCTTAGTGAGTTCTTCTTGTGAGTGATCAAATGCAGGAGATGTAGATCGAGTAGGGGCAACATCACCATTTACAACATTATTGATAGCTGCATATGCAAAAGGATCAGGTGTGTTTCCACCATCCTTATTTTTTTTCAGTTTCCATAAGCTCCACCTCCTCCTCTTCTATCAACTGAACATGATAATAGGTTAGTGTACACAGATATGCCTACAAATTCATACATCTCGAATGCAGTGGCTTACTAATATAAATGCCTTCATAAAAACCAATCAAAATATCTAATTGTGGTAAAAAGCAAGCAGAAGTTGTGAAGAGAATTCTTATACTATTGTTTAGTACTCTTATTTGATGCTTATGGATGGTTGATTGGATATCTTTGATACTTGATGCTTGGTGAATGGATATCATCTTCAATTGTCTCTTGATAATAAATTATAATCGGGTAAGCCCTTTCTCTATTAAATTGGATGCTTGTCATTGAAAATTTTATTAGTGTGCATGTTTCTCAAATTTGGTTGTGTTGCTCTTAACCCTTGTTATGTCACTGCAAGTGGTGATATATATGGATGGGTTATGTCTACTTATCCAACCAACCGTACATTTTTTATTTTTTTGTGGTTGTAAAGTTTTTTAAAGTTTTTAAAATTTATATTAAATAGAATTATTTTAATATTATTTATTTGATTGTTGATTGTGCTATGTTTCGGTGATGTAGGTTTTTATATCGGCTCCTCCAACGTTGGAGGCATATCAAACATCATAGGTATCAGTTGGATGTACTACAATTCAATTAAACCTTGAGTATGGTTGTTAGTTTTTCTTTGATAATGGCAACTTTTTGGAGTTTGAAGCCCGAATATTCTATAGCAAACTATTTTTGTTTGCTCAGAGTGGTTTTGAGGCTACTGAGCAGAGCTTTATAGCAATTGTGGAACGCCAGAGCTTGTCTTGAGTTGTACATGCATAATTTCTTTGAGTAATTAGTGAGACATCGACCCCAGCCATAGCATTCTCTGTATAAAATAACGAAATCTTGTTGCATGCATCGATTCTTGCAAATTCTAAGTGTAAGCAAGCGTTGCGATAGAAGAACACAATATTCCCTCTGCGGTTTGTCGTTTCTTGTGTCCAAGATGGCAGAATCTTCTACCAAGAGGAAAATAAGCAGTAATGAGGGCTACCTTCGAGTGCTTCCTAAGAAGAAACCCAAGCCTGAACCTGAGGAGAACAATTTCATGTTCAGGGTTTTGCTTCTTGTTGGTAGAATAACTCCCGATTCATCTTATTCCTTTGGAAATGCCTTTATTTATACAATTCATATGTTGGTTGTGATTCAACTTCCAACCAACCTATTCATATTCCTACATGACTATTCACATTCAGAAAATATTTACATATTGTATAATCTCGATGGATTATATTCCAACAATCCCCCCCTTAATCCGAAGGGGTGTTAGTAAGTCTGAGCATGTTTCTGAATCTTTCAAACTTTTCTCGTCCAAGCGCTTTGGTGAAGATGTCTGCAACTTGATCATTTGTGGAACAATGTCGAAGATGGACTGTCTTGGCCTCTACATGATGTTGAATCAAATGATACTTTGTGTTGATTTGTTTGGTTCGATCATGGAATCTGGGATTCTTAGCTAGCTTGATTGTAGAAGTATTGTCAATCAATAATGGAGTGGAGTTCTCTTGTTTTTCTTGCAAATCTTCAAGTATCTTCCTGAGCCATACTATTTCTTTCATTGCTTCAGCTGCAGTCACATATTCTGCTTCTGTTGTTGAATCTGTCGGAATTGACTGTTTGCATGATCTCCATGAGACAGCTGCTGATCCAAGACTCATAGTGTATCTAGAAGTTGATACTCCTGTCTCCTTATCGCCATCAAAATATGAGTCTGAGTACCCAATAAGTTNTGGGCCATACAAGGATTTGACAAGCTTGCATACCTTTTGTTCTTTTCCTTTCACAATAAATCCTTCTGGCTGAGACATGAAGACATTCTCTTTCAAGTCTCCATTCAAGAAAGCAGTCTTCACATCCATTTGATGAACTTTCCACCCATTCTGAGCAGCTAAAGAGAGTAAGGTACGGATGGTAGCCCATTTTGCTGTAGGAGAGAACATTTCTTCATAGTCAATTCCTTCCTTCTGTGCATAGCCTTTTGCTACAAGCCTCGCTTTGTGCTTGTCAAGTGAGCCATCTTATCTGTATTTGTTCTTGTACACCCACTTGCAACCAATTGGTTTGGTTCCAACTAGAGGTTCAACCAGCTTCCAAGTTCCATTATTCATGAGTGCATCATACTCATTCTGCATAGCTTCTTTCCACTCAACTCGAGTAGAATATTCTTCAAAGGAAGTTGGTTCAAAGTTAGCAGATAAATTAAATTCACAATCAAATGATACATCCATGTCATCACCTGAATTATCTGCTTCTCCTCCATCTTCATGTCTTTTTGAACTTCTCATTCTTGTCTTTCCAACTTCATCCAGATGGACACTTTCAAGTGTCTTTGTGGCCCATTTAGGAATATTCCGTGATGGTCCTAGTTGATCAGCTGGTGGTGCTTCATCATTGACTGAGAGTCTTCCAATTCTCTCAATCACATCATCCAGTTGAATCTCTTGTCTAGGTGAAGTAGCAGGAACTTCTTCATGTGGGGGAGCTGGTGCTTCATATGGAAATTCCAAAGGTTGATCCAGAATAGGAATCCCCCCTTCAAGGTTTGGAATTTCATATTCATTTTCAAAATATTTCTTTGGATGAGGATATTTTTCCAAATGATCAAGCTGTCTCTCAATGGACTGGTCATTTTTATTAGTCTCAAGAAAAATGACATCTCTGGAAATAACAAACTTCTTGTTTACCTCATCATACAGACAGTATGCCTTGGAGTTTTCTTCGTACCCTAGGAAAATGCATCTTCTGCTTCGAACACCAAGCTTGTTTCTTTGCTCCTTTGGAATCAAGGCATAACAGGTGGAACCAAAAACTCTGAGATGTCTGACTGAAGGGAGATGGCCAGACCACATTTCATGTGGAGTCTTGTTATCAAGAGAATTTGAGGGACTTCTATTTCTCAAATAGGCTGTACATTTCACTGCATCACCCCAAAACATTAGTTTTACATTCTCAAAAAACATCATTGAGCGTACCATATTCATTATGGTTTTGTTCATTCTTTCTGCTACACCATTTTGTTGAGGATTGTAGGGAACTGTAGTCTGATGTGCAATTCCAT
>LPNX010430392.1:23024-51776 GCA_001517045.1 Pseudotsuga menziesii
CAAGTAGCCGACATTCTGTGTAAGATGAAAGTGAAGTCATTTCATTAATACCAATATTACAATGTGCAACAATACAATGAGTAGAATCTGAAGATTTACTAGCATCTTGGTTTTTATTGTCATTTTTCTTCTGGTTATGTTTGTCTTTGATGGAGTCCCACGAAGCCCAACACTGATCTGCTGTGTGTCCAATCTTTCCACAGTGCTTGCACTTCAAATTTGATCTTTTGCTAGAGTTGTTTCTGCCTCCTCAACCTCTGAAGTTTCTTCTTCCTCTTCCTCTCTCTTTTCCAGAGAGAGTGGCACCAACTACATATGCTATAGATTGCATCTTCTGTGATGAATCTGCAACTTACAGAATACTTGGAAAAAGATATGGGATGCAGGTTTAGATTTCTGCTCCTTTACAAATTACAATATGATTCTGCAGCCTATCAAAACTAATTCTACAGCCTTATCAAAACAATATTGCAGCTGCTCTATATTTAATTTTACAACTCTATATCATTTATTCTAGAGTGGTATTATATAAACAATACATTTCAAATCTTCATCAATACAATATCTTGCAGCACCACTTAGTCGAATGAGTTCCCAGTACTTTTTACAGTTTAACACTCTTCAACCAGTCTTCACCAACAACTCGGTCTTCACATCAATTGAGTCGCAGCAATGGTCTCATCCAAAAATAACCAGCTCCAGGCAGCTGAATACAGGCGTGAGGTTCTTCACTCACGTTCAGGCTCAGTCTTCAAAGCTTCAAGTGTTCCACCATCAATCTTTGTGATGAGGGAGAGTCTTCAAAGCACTAACGCGGCTTTAATCTTCAAGCAGCTTGCAGCAATTCTCAAGAAGAAATTTGATTCAGAAAGGTGAAGTGCAGCATACACTCCATGCACTGAGTCTTCTCAACACACGTCCAAAATTCACCTTCGGGCGTTTGAGTGGATATAAGCAGCTTAAGTTCGCAGCATTTCAGGAAGTAGACAGCAGCATGTATTATTCAATGGAGTCTCCAATATATCATATACACCAGCAACATGAATGAAAATGTTTACAGACTCCACGTAGCATATATACTCCACGCAGCATATATACTCAATGCATATATACTCCACGCAGCATATATACTCAACGCATATATACTCAACAGAAGGTCACGTCTCTTCAGAAAATCGACGCCAGAGGTCACGTCTCTTCAGAAAATTGCAGCAGCATATCATGGGTTTAGTCTTTTTATATTCTTCAATACATGTCTTGAACTCATACGTAGCATATTATTTATCCATCAAGTCAAATACACATCGATCATAACTCATAAGCTGCATCAAAACTTCATGCATAAAACTAGGGCAAAATTAGGTTTTATGCAGTCTCCAACGGCTAGAAATAATTAGACCAATAGCACTTTACCTCCACACAGTTAATTGAGAGAGTCCACCAGTATACATCCTTACAGTTCGCAGCAGCAATGAGGGTGTTCACCAGACTTTAAAATAATCACTCTCTTCAATACGCAGCGAAGCATAATGCAGTCTCCAAGCAATGGATTAGGGTTTTGCATTTTCACCAAGCAATATAACAAATTACCTCTGTGCATTGAGTCTTCACAATGCCTTTAGACTTCAAGGTAAGGTTATATTACACATCATCATCTCACAAGTTCCATCTTCAACACAAAGGTTATATGACACAACCTGAACGCTTCGTTTCTAGAAGTCGCAGCCACAGTCTCTTCGATCTTCATGAGTTCAGTCAAGAGATTGGCTCGCGGCACTCCAAGATTGGACCCAAATCTCGCGCAATTCAAAATTGTGGGTGGAGGAACCCTCCACACCTCGAATGCAAAATATTATGGACTGAGAGAACTCAAAATACAGACTATGCATGAATATAGGGAGATGGAGAATTGTAGGTAGGTCTTGGGTAAGAGAAGGGAAAGGCTCGCTCAACGCACAGCATGGTAATGACTGCAATCAACAAGACACTCAAAACATTCCTTAACCCTGGCTGAATTACTCACGTGAATAACGCATATGGCAAACTGGAGATGAGCAGTAGAATAAATCGGAGTGCGTGCAACAAAACTGGAGGAGAAACGTTCAATTCTGATCAGAGGGAAGACACATTAATGGGCCAGTAGTCTGGCAATGCACTAGCAAGCATACAGGCTGCCAGGACTAAAACTTAACAGCAGGAGTTATGGCAGGTGGTGCTCTGATACCACTGTTGGTAGAATAACTCCCGATTCATCTTATTCCTTGGGAAATGCCTTTATTTATACAATTCATATGTCAGTTGTGATTCAACTTCCAACCAACCTATTCATATTCCTACATGACTATTCACATTCAGACAATATTTACATATTGTATAATCCCGACGGATTATATTCCAACACTTCTTAATGATTTGAATTTAACTCTGCGGTTGGAGGATGACGTTGAAAAGATGTCAGTCGCCGAGTTTGTAAGGACTATTAGGAGAAAAACAAAGAAATAAATAATAGAAAAGGGGTCAAGAAAGATCCACTTAATGTTGCAACAACATTGCATATACTTACAGTAGTTATCTGGATGTTGAACAAAGCTGAATAGTATTTTCAAATGACATGATTTATCTTTCATAACTTATAGAATACTAAAAGTTGGTGATTAAGATTGCTATGCAACTTTGATGATTTCAACTTTACATAACAATTAGAAACCCCTTAGGTCTATGGTTGGACTCTGAAGTATGAAAACCAAATCATGGAAAACCACTGAGAAATTTGAAATTAATCACCATACACCAAACTTTAAAATGAAATATTTTAAAGAATGCATAATAAATTCTAAGCAAAAAAATGTATTGTTAAATTTGCAAAGTTTATTTTATACAATATATTTCCTTTCAGTTCATGTGTATTTAAATTATTTTGGATTAAATTATTTTTTTTGTATTTTCTTGCAGAGAATTGAAATTTCTATTTACTAAAACTCTGTTTGTATTTTGATAATGCTTGCAAGGTGGCTCTTTGCGTTCTGATCGTTGGAGAGCAGAGGTGGATTTGGTTCTGAATACTGTGGCAATGAATGCTTCAACTAATTCGTCAATCCTATGGTTTTGTGATGAGGAAAATATCTCTTGTTTCGAAGATGCACCATCTTTTACTATAGCCGATTTTCAGTTGGCAGCATATAAAGCTCTTTTGGCATCATTTCTTTCTCCATGTTGTCATTGACCCCCTTATCTATCTCAAGGGCTTGCACTATTTCGTAAAGGTCTCTCTCTTCCTCTCTCTTTATATGACATATACACACATGGTTGTAGAATGCATGTTGATGGGGTGAGTCTTAGAGTCAACAAGAAATTGAAGTATTCTCTTATAAGTAAAAAAAAATGTATTAATTTGTGCGCTACAAAAGCATTCCATGAGCTCCTCAAAGTGCATTCTGTTAGAACAAATATTTCCATATCTAAATATTATTTACTGGAAAGTTTTTTTTTTTTAAGTAACTAGGGGAATTGAAAACTAGAGTTGGGTTGGTACTCGCGTGAAACGGGGTCCATGGATCCATTCCCGCTACAACTATACCCCTAGGTGCCCCACACCCTTTACAAGAAACACGACACAGGTAAACCCTGGTGGGATTTGAACTCGTGACCTCCAATTTACAACAAGTGACTTCATAACAACTGAACCGCCAATGACCCATACCCGTGTGGGCTATTATTTACTGGAAAGATAACATTTCATAGATAACAAAGATTTATCCGGAGTATTTAGTGACATTTTATTCATATAGTAAGACAACATGACTCTTTCCTCTATTTTTTGTTTTATATTGTTTGACAGGATGGTGGTATTAACAGTGTCCACACATTTCCAGTAAAAAACTCTTTATATGTGTATTTAATATATTTATATCTTAAACTTTAAAATTTATGTGTTGTTTTCATTCTAATACAATGGTTAAAGAAATCTTGTCGAATACAAACACAAGTTTCCACATCAGTGAGGCAACGGTATTGTAATATAGAATTTAAATGCGAGTTGATATTATGGTGGAAAATGTGTGCTAGATAGATTGGTTGTTGATTTCCTTCGCAGGACATGTGGAATGTGACTCCAGAACCACATCTCTTGGTGGAATTACCCCAATAACACACTTTCCAGATAGCATTAGCTGATTTAATTGTATGCCCAATTTTTTATTTCATAGAGCATTTTGATATTTTCCATGCCTAGCAAAATGACCACTTGTGTATAGGTATAGGAATGGATTATTTATTTAAATTATAAATTTAATTGCCAACCAACATAGTGGTTTTCCATTTATTAGGACAACTCTTTGCAAGTGGTATGGGCCAATGAACCCAGCGAAAGGCGATTGATAAGGTAAGGGTTCTTGCATTGCCTACATTCTCCCTAGGCATTAATATTTTATATGACTTGCTTGTACTTGTCGTATAATATAACATTGCTATTTTCATTTCTAGCCTCTTCATCATGCTTCCTATCCAATGTTTGTATAGAAACATAAGAATATCAAACTTAACTATCTTTGTTGTGTTCTTGTTGTACCATTACCTGCTTTTATCCCTCTTGTGTTCTCTCTGTGCATTGGCCAGCTCTGTTTTTTAACCACTTTGCCTCTATAAGAACTGTTTGTTTTCATCTTTTGGCTCCATTTCTTCATCGTTTCTTTAAATTGCTATTCAAAATTGTGTTTTATTTTTCATTTTCTACCAAAAGCTTGGAAGTTTTTGTTCCTGTTTATTTTCTACCAAACCAAAATATTGCACGAGAAGCCTTTTTTGGGTGGAAATGGAGGTGCTTTTCTTGTCGTCCAAGCTTCTTCCAACCTTCTCATGGGGAAGAGGAGTCTCGAGTTTTAAAACCTAGTAAGACCAATTATCCTTATCTTCCATCTCTGAAGCTACCATTTGTAGTTATATTACAAGTGTATTATGACAGATTTCTTGGTTTGGCATAGGAAGCTTTGTTGGGGTTGAAACAGAGGTATATTGTCATTCTATAGCATTTTTCTTTTAGTAATAATTTTTAGTAATTACGGTGACATTGCCACCTCATGGCTCTTGTTTCACAAATATCTAATGTCTAGCTTAGGATTTTCCTATTGAATATTTCTGAAGTGGATCTAGTTATTAAGGAGCAGATTGGGTTTGAACCATTCAACCCTATCTACTCTTTAATCACTAAAGCCTCCATGAGATCCTCAATTGACCCCATCTGCCTAACTTGGATTTGTTAAACACTAATCACAGCTTTTATGCCATTTTAAATCTTAATTCATCTTTCATTTCTGTTTTATAAGATCTAAAAATTTATGTCATTTACATGTATTAAACTCATCCCTAAAACATCAAATCACATGGTAGGTTTGCCCCAGTTTGTTGCTCAGAATTACCTTATGAAAATCTGCTCTGTAGCACTGATTAAATCTAGTCTAAAACAGAATTAAAAGGTCCACGAGACTACACATCAATCAAAAGAACTTATTGAAGATCCAAAACCGTGGAAAGGAATCTGCCTTTCCATGGTTTTTAAATTTTTTTTAAACCTCCAGGTTTCGTCTCAATATCGACAAACTTTCGTCGCGGGTATTACAAAATTGTCGAAACCCCGGGTGGCTTTCCAAGAATACCATCTCTATAGCGACGTAGTTTCGTGGAAACATTACTGTTCAACTTGCAGATTTCATCGATAGAGATTGGTTTTCCACGATTTTGCGTGGAAGAAATTTCTATTCAAATTCGAGAATTTGTTGCTAAAGAGACAAATGGTCATCGAACCTGTTCCATGGTTTTGCATGGAACCAAAATTTTTCCAAGCAGTTTTTGGCCATATTTTCGTCGTTATAGAGACGATAATTTTTTCGATAGAGCGACGAAACATAGAAAATGAATTACAAAAAATCAATTTCAAGGCCATCGTATAGGAGAGACATGGAGGCCAGTTTTCGTCTCTATATCGACGGATTATAGAGTTCGTCGTTATAGTGACGAAATAAGTGCCACGAAACATCGTGTCCATTATTGTCGCAATTGAGACGACAAAACATGGAAATAACAAAAACCATCACAAATTTGATCACATGTATTAGTGTGAGATTGATAAACACAACGCAAGGTTAGTTGCCAGAGGTTTTTCACAACTACCTAGAATTGATTATGGTGAAACTTTCGCACCTATAGCAAGATTGGATACTGTTTGTTTTATTTTGGCCATTGCAACACAAAATAAGCGGCATATTTATCAAATGGATGTAAAGTCCTCATTTCTGAATGGAGTGTTAAATGAAGAAGTGTATGTGTATCAACCACCTGGATTTGACATCAAAGGAAAAGTGCATCGAGTGTACAAATTGAATAAAGTCATGTATGGTTTGAAGCAAGCTCCATGAGATTGGTACAGTAGAATTTATTAGTATTTACTCAAAGATGGTTTCAGTAGGAGCCACAACGAGTCTACTTTATATATCAAGGTAAATCAACATGGTAAAATTCTCGTCCTATATATTTATGTTGACGACATGATCTACATAGGAAACATGATGTTAGATGAATTTAAAGTAGCCATGAAAAGTGAGTTTGAAATGACAGATCTTGGATTAATCAAGTATTTCTTAGACATTGAAGTAGAACAATCTAATCATGGTGTATGTATTAGTCAACAAAAATATGCTACTAATATTTTGAAAAAGTTTAAGATGGAAAAGTGTAAACCTACTGACACTCCTATTTCTCTTGGCACAAAGTTAAGCAAGGAAGATTTGGGATCAGTAGTTAATTCTACTTTGTATAAACAACTTGTTGGTAGTCTTATGTATCTTACTGCTACAAGAATCATACATAGCATATGCAACAAGTTACATTTCCAAGTTTATGGAATCTACTAAGGATTCTCATTGGAAAGTTGGTAAAAGGATCTTAAGATACATTGCAGGTACAACCACTTACGGTTTGTGGTACATAGCTTCACCGGATAGTATGCTCACAGGTTACACAGATAGTGATTATGCAGGCATTATTGATGACAAAAAACACTTCTAGATATACTTTTCTCTTTGGAAAGAATTTGATTTTATGGGCTTCCAAGACGCAACCCATAGTTTTTATCTCTTCTGGAGAAGAAGAATACATAGTAGCAACAATAGCAACATGCCATAGAGTTTGGCTTAAACAACTTTTGATGGATTTTGGATATACAACAAAAGAACATGTTTTGATTTTTTGTGATAATAACTCTACCATTTCCTTGTCAAAGAAAAACGTATTTCATCATAAAAGCAAACATATTGACACTCGATTTCACTTCATTCGTGAACTTGTAAAAAATGGTGACATTTCTCTCAAGTTTTGTGATTCTAAAGAACAACTAGCTGATATCTTCACCAAGCCTTTGGGAAGAGATGCTTTTCAATATCAACGTCAAAATCTAGGCATAGTTAACCCTCGACATTAAGAAGGAGTGTTAGCAATAAATAATTAATCTTGTGTGTTAGATGTTTAGTTTATAGACAGTTTAAAACTGGTGTGTTTATTTGGTTCAGTTACTAACAATAAACAGTTCAATGTATACTATTTAATACATTAATAAGAAATCTATTGGAATGGTCTCTGTCCATTATATTTAGTAATCTTCTTTCTCTATTATTTTCACATCTTTGATGAACTCTCCATCACGAATCATATAATTCGAATCCTAAACCTCGGAAATGCCACCATAACCCTTACGATTCCTTGACTAACCAAGTAGTTGGTTCTCTTCGCTTGAAGAGCTAGCCCCTTTACCAAGAATTTCATCGTGTCGTAGCATCCTAAACCTTCGAGAAGCCTTCCATCTCTACTATCTGCTAGATTAAACCCTTTTTTTGGAGTAGCCCCTTCCACACTATAAATCATTGGAATGCTTGATATTGTTTTTTTTTTTACGAACTAGGAACATGTACTCTTGCACCCCTTGTTATAAGACTCAACCAATCAACTGAAACTTTCATCCGAATAGTGGCACAAACTCACCAGATATTGCCACAAGACTGGCACATTCTCACCATTTTACAACAGCATAGTCTTACGAAATTCCACTGCTACTGCGGCCAACCCGAGCCTCTCCGCATCAACGACAAACTCAGAAAATACTTCGCAACATCGGCAAACTCAGAAAATACTACCGAAACTGTTCGAGTGAAACTCAACAAATCCCGCTAAAACTAGGAAGCCAACATGTGAATACACACCGTAACTGAGTAAGCTTCACCACAACCAGCTAACGAACTAAAATAAAACCTCTGCAACATCGACCAACTGAAGAAAACTACCGCTACAGTGGCTAGCTCACAAAAAACTGCCGCAACACCGGCGAAATTTGGATTTTACACTGCGGTGATGGCCAGCTTTGGAAGATACGCTGCATGTACAAGATTTTCTTACGACAATAAATTTAAGATGTAATTCCCTTAGAGCGGGGTACAATGCAACTAAAAGCATTTGGAAGGTATTAATGTAAACAAAAAGGCCAGATAATTCTTCATGTTTTTTTTAAATGTGGTTCACCATAGAGGGCTACTCCACGGAAAATTCCAATACTTGATATTCAAACTGAATCAAGGTATGGTCAACTCATCATTCAAAACATTTATTACAAAGGGCTCCACAAGAGCATCATGTCACTCACAAGAGTAGAACCTGGGTGGGGAGGGTAACATTCATTCCTCCCAACCACCCAAGCTACATCCATTTGACAAATAATTCTTCATGTTATTCAAAGCATTACTACCACACTTACAAAGAGGGACTAATCTGGCATGAAACGAGAAAAAGGATATATTATTTTTTCCAGGAATGAAATAAGTAATGAGCAATTCTTCCAATTTTAACCAAAGTGTTAAAGTAGGTTGATACTGAGAAAATTTCTACTATAGGACAAGAAATGGAAGAGGGCGTTTTAAAGCATGTAGCATTGCAAAACCATAACTTATGTGTTTTACTGAGGAGCATGCATGAGGTAGTGGGGGAGAAGAGAGTGCCACCATGGCACTCATGTCTCCCCACACCTTTTTCAAAATTGCCATGTGGAATTTCCCTCTTGAAAATAAAGCTATGCCATGCTTTAATGAGTTACGTTCAAGTCCAATGGGGAAGTCATGCATGGGTATATTCCTTCCACATTTTTATATTCTTGAAGGGTAAACCTTTTTTTTCTTCAATAAGGGAAAAACAATTTCTTGGTATTCATATAATTAAAGGTAATTGGGATTCATAGGATTAAAGGTAATTATATACATGGCATATTTCAAAACATGTAAAATATAGTATTCAATATAAAATTGGATATGTTTTATTAGTTTAAAATCCAGCTTATAGTGTACCACTTGTGGTCTGTACATCGGCTTACATGCAAAATAGATAAATAAAAGCATATAAAATCAGTTCATATAAGAAAATATAAGCTAACCAAACTTCCCTTCTGTTAAGATAACTTATAACAATGAAACTAAAATAAAAAAAACCTGTAGAGTATATTTGAAAATCAGTTTATCCTCGATAAACTCCTCAATTTCTAAACATCCACAACTGATGACCAATGCCTCCTTTGATAAAGAATCCATAGTATGATTGTGTTCCCTATAAATGTGTTGGAAGTGAAGATATGTGAAAGATTTATTCAAGTCTTCGATCCGGCTGCACCATTGATCCAAGTCCAAAGTACTAATACATTTATTATTGGTAGACTTAACTTCTCTATCTCTTCGTAGTGAAACACAAATGACTAGCGAGTTGTGGAGGAAACCATGGGGCTGGAAGACCAAAAGACAAGAAAGCTTAAAAATAAAAGTCGCCATGACAATTGCTTGACTAATAATTGATATAATGTAGATAGTTATTGAGAGCATTATACTCTTATCCTCATTTCCAAGTCCTTTGAAATTGTTGTCTATAAAGCATCCCACATCGGAGCTTATGCACTTGACAAATACTATTTTGGGGAGATAGCCTGTGAGGTTGGAGTCCTTGGATGGGTCAGTATCTAAGGTTAGAGTAGTTGAACGAGTAATCCAATAGTACTCCACTCATAGGATCATCTTTCAAGAAGGACTCTGTTAGATGGATAAATTTTGCCTTTAAAACACAAGAAAATCAATCAGTTAAATACTTGCCATATATATATATATATATATATATATATATATATATATATTTGGAAAACACTATCCATCGATCCCAACTACTATTGGTTTGGAAAACCACCCGTCACTAAAGCTTCAAACCACCTGTCACTTATGCTTCATTTCAGGCACACAAGTAATGTGAGATTAATGTGAGATTATGGTGGAGAAGTTTATTCGGATAAAAAAAATCATTTCACAAACATAATGACAAATGGAATTTTTTAAAATGCATATATTACACTTGGCTAATAAACAAATGAAGATTTTATTTAGACATGGGACATATCATTTGGCTAGTCATATCATGTTTGAGTGTTGGTTCAACATTAGTTGCTAGTTGTGTCTAGGTTTCTTTTGTCTTCTAGTTAAGCATTTTCTTAAAAAATTCAAATTCAAATAATTCAAATATGACATCTCTTTCACTGCATACAAATTCAGCATTCGGAAGGTATCCATTGCCATGCGACACTTGTTAATTAATGAATATTCGTCATCCCTACCAATTTTGGAAGACTAAATTATTTTTCCTTTGCATGTTCAATTGTTGGCATATTGAAATATGAGTTGAACTCATGAAGTTTTTATTACATTAAGTAAGTTGGTAAAGTACCAACATGCCAACCAATGAAAGGATTTTTTAAAGAATACCATTAATGCTTGCTTCAAAATATTTATGCTGATGATTTTGAAGGCAATAACACGTTTTTCCAAAGAAATTTAGATAGAAGCTCTAGTTTAGAACAATGAAAAAATGGATGCTAATACAATAAGACCTCCAAGTTGATGATTGGGGGATAAAACGATGTTGGAAGACAACCAAGTTGATGATTGAAAGAAAATACTGTGTTATATAAGGTCTAAGTTGATCATTGGTCAACAAAACAGTGTCATGAATACTTAGGAAAATAAATGCATGAATTTCATTGTAGATTAATAGAAACGGTGGCAAGCCGATTCATAGAGTCCCTGCCAGCTTGAAAGGAAGGGACTTATAATAAGACATATGGCGCACTAAAATATGTTTTGAATTTGAGAGATATCATCAAAGAATTTCAATGAGTCTACAAATGAAGATTACTAACAAACTGTGTGATCTCGCATTTATCAAGTTGCCATGAGATTTGGTTATAACTGAGTCAACAATAAATTGCCACATTGCATTACTCAACATGAAACCCTAGTTTGTCATTACAGTACAGAGTTCAATGGAGAAAAAATTTAAAATTATGATTAATGCAGAGAAGCAGTCACACTAGGTTATTGAGAAATAGTGGAAACCTTACAACTAATCACAAAGATTGAATGAAAATTATTAATGAATACATGAAACATAGGACGGACTGTCGGGTTACATTAGTATGGTCATATTACACAATCCACTTATTCATTACAAAGGGGCTCAACAAGATCAAACATGTCACTTATAAGAATTGAACTTGGGTGGGGACGGTAACACTCATTCCTCCCAACCACCCAAGCTACAACCAATGAACATGATACATTGAAAAAATTGTGCACTAGAGAGAGACTAAAAATTATGTTTTTTATTTTGCAAGCCATGTCATTGTCAAGGATATCCTTAATAGAAAAGTCACCTTAAAACTAAATTCTACTTGACTTTTAATAAAAGATGTCATTTGATGTGAGTACATAGTCATCAGATTTTTGGATGAATTTTCTGCCAACTTGCCATAATTGGACTCACAAATAGGTTAAAGATACTAATTTTTGTCTTCTTTACTCAGCATAAAATTAATCAATTTTATTATTTCTCGTGTGCATGTGTCCTTACATATTTGGAATATTTGGCACTCACCAAATTGTAAATTCACTAAGATAAATATCACTGGTTTGCTATGTAACCTATTGTCAACATAAAGGAAAGAAGATTTCACGCTACCAAAATGATTGTTGTCATAATGTGGAGAACTAAATTCAAATTAGTGAAGCAACTACCAAACAACTTTTCCATTAACTAACAAATCAGGAAAAAAATTTGATTTTGATTCATTCCTTGAAAAACACCACGTCATTTGATGATTATGAAGATGGTTTGAAGCTCAACAAATTGTTGCAAAAGAAAAGCATCGGACCTTTTATGTATTTAACTAATATTGCTATAGTTGTTGATCCACCTGGTGAATTTGTTGAACAACTCGCGATCGGAGGGGTAGAATTCATGGATCAAGGATACCATATGAAGGGAGATATTATTTATTTTCATTTTTTAAGTCATTATTTTGCGGAAAATAGCGTTTATCTATATTTTATGTTACGTTAGACTATGTTAGAGTTTTGATGGTTATACAAAATCTTAAAACATTTAGCATCATAACACCATAACCATATGCAATAGGATCATTGAAATATAGACAAGCACAACACAAAAGATACACAAAGATTTTATCCTGAAAAAACCCTCTCTCGGGAAAAACCCACTGCAACTTCTTCAACATAGATTCATCACTTAGTACAATGTCAGACAAAGTTAGAAAGACCAAAAATATAATATAACTTTAACATCTTCTCCTTCTTCTCTTCCCCAGCGAGCTTTTCTTTCTCTCTCTTGGAGAGAAATTGCTTGAGCTTATAGTGTGTCCAAATGAGGGAGGGTGCCTCCCTATTTATATTCTTCAGTTGGGTGACCTTTTGGTCCAACAAGGTCAACTTCTCCTAAAGAAACTCAAAAATACATTTTATACTTGTTCTCTTGGGAACTATTTCCCCGACTTACAACGGAGGTTTTACCTCAAATCTTACATGACCAATTACATTAATGACATCTCTAATCAGAGGGAAAACATCCCCAAAAGGAGGTACAATAAAAATACAACAAAGTATAATAACAATTATACAAATAATACAATGAAGAATATCTTTCGAAGTGACATTATCGAAAACACTCCTTCTTAACAAGGAAGGTATTCTTCTATCCTGATCATCACCATAACCGGACACCGTCATCATCGCTAGATCATCATCATGGTAGTCTACCCCAAAATTCTAAAATATAAACACCTATAAGTCTAACTAAAATTCTCTTTCATAATTCTATTGGAGAAAAAATGAATCCTTCCTAATTTACATTTCCATAATGCTAAATGCAACAATTTATCAAATGTTCATTTAAATAATGTCCATATTCCATTTGAATAGTACCACTTGATTTAAACATATTATCATTGAATATACAAATAACATAGTACCACCAAAAATTGTCATGATATATGTGTCCAAACATTATCAATGGACATAAGAGTTTTCTTATTCAATTTTATGGTTGAGTCAATATACATTCTAATTATGAACTAATCGCCTTATCTTCTACTCTTTTTATGCATTAAATACAACCCAATTTTAGTTGCAATATACAATATAATACTTTTTATAATGTTTCTTTTATAATCTATCACTTGGAGGACATTGATTTCATATGAAGTAAGAAGAATGGTAATCAGTCGAGGCACTGCTATATAGTAATGGTCGACCAAGAAATTATGGATAATTCATGCAGCTACCCCTACATCCAAAATCTATTTCTAGTAAAATTAAGCACATTTCTTAGGAATGGTGTTCTTAGTTGCTTACCGTGCTAAAATAAATAAATGGTATATACTATATAAAATAATTCATAATCATAAAGAACATTTGTGCAACAATCGTTGTTGCATCCTAGCTGTTTTCAACATGTATTCTCAGGGCCATTCTTATCCCGATTTTTTATTGTCTCCATCCAACTGGAAAGAAACAGAGTCAACTATTGACTCTGCTCCTTTCCAATTAGCTGCGCAAAACACATATACTGATAATAACAAACTCCAATTGATCTGTCTCATACGGACCATCCATGAGACCCCAATTGCTATTAATGGGTTGGTTGTAGACTAAGCCTAAGGGACATATTGAACATACTAGGTACGCTGAGAGGGGGGTGAATCATTGTGCACAACTTTTATTACTCTTTCAATTTTAACAATCAATAGATTATTCAATATTATGCATTATTACATTATCATTATATCATCATCAACATTATTATCATCATCATATAATCCTCACATAAGAAGCATAACATGATACACAATACACCGGATTTTACGTGGAAACCCAAGTCATAGAAGAAAAACCATAGAATCCTTATAATAGTAGTTTTCTAGCAACGACTGGAAGCATGCAATAAACCCCTTAGAACAATGACTTCAATTCTACAGCTACAATTAGAAGGAGGCTACAACCCCTTAATTTACAGACTACAACCTGAACGAAGCTCCAACTCCCTAGTTCATCGACTACAACCGAAAGGAGGCTACGACCCTCTTTCCTTGCCCCATCCTGACACCCTGATATGAAGATAAAAACTGTTGAACCAAAACTGCACTGATCCTTCGAACCTCCTAATCAACACATGTACTACACTGCACAATATGTACCACACTACACAACCACTACCACTACTAACAACTTCTCATCATCTGATCACTACTCATCAACTTGTACAATTGACATGTCCAATCAAGCTATCTCTATCAATTTGTTGCTCACATAAACTAACTTAGTCAATCTGAGTCTAACCAATTGCACATGAAACTTTGTCCACCTGAGTCAAACCAGCTGCTCATACAACTCATCTACTATGAGTCAGACCAACTACACATAAGGAAACCTGTGCCAATCCTACTCAATTGAACCAACCTGTACCAAGCTACTTGTGTACCTATGCAAAATTAATCGTATACTTGTGTTAATCTAATCAAGTGCTCTAACATTCAAATTCCGATAGAGAAATCGGTCGAGAGGGGTTTCATTTTCTTGGCGGCCCAGGATCAAAACCCGCTTATCCTGGAAGGCGAAATTTAAATCCAACTATGCTAAGGGTTGGTGCGGCCAGGCTGAGTATGATCCCCGGGTGATTTTGACGGCTTAGATGCCCCTGGATCGTGGTTTCTCAGACCAAAGATTCACCCAACAAGTCACAGGGCACTTAAACAACAAAAAAAAATCAAGTGCTATAACACTCAACCAACGTTTCTTACTTGGCCTAGTTCATCAAGTAAGAGATACGTTTGAGCAACCAAGAGACTTCACATATGGTCAACTAAACTTTGTCCAATCACACTCAACTCAATGACACCACAACTAACCTCAATCACAGTTAAGGAATACTTGACAATTAAACATGATATATCTCAACCAAATAACCTCAGCCAAGAATATAAAAGACTTAATAGACTATGTTAAACTCACTCAATCTCATAAACTCTTAGACACAAACGGATTTTTCACTCCACTCAAATCAAGTCAACAAATCAAACAAATATCAAGCAAATAGTCACTTACAATACTATCAAAGGTTGTCATTGACAGTTAATAACAGTCCATATCCACTTAGGTCAAAGACACAATGATCAACACTTATCAAACTAGTTTTCAAAGAAAACACTTAGGCTGATCAAAGAAATCACTCACAAGATCTATTACTTACATGTCAAATTCTCATTCAATACTACACTATACAAGAATCGAGATAAACACCAAAGTCTATGCCAACAATATCCAAGATAATCATCAATATTTATATCTAGATCACAACAAGATATATTCCAAGATAACCATCACCATATCCTCTATAACATATTCAATGAATTCAAATATATATACCAATATATAGGCTAATATACTAATATCAAATATGAACTCTATCCATGAGAGACATGTGTCATCACAAGAGAAACCCAGAAGCATGAACCATACCTTTTTGAAGATCACAAGATGAATAAATAATAGGAAATCAAAATAAACTCTATATCATGTCATCACATAGCCCTCATAACATGCTTTCCAATGAGCCAATAATTTTGTAATTTTGATTCCGTATGAGAAATTTATGTCAATTTTAGTGATGATGCCCAAAATTTTCTCCTCCACAAAGTTTCGCACTTTTCTCCAAGAGTTGCGAAATACCAAAGAGAGTCTTGATTGATGAACAAATAAAATGTTTGATATTCTATTTATATAGGTCGTGGAGGAAAGTTATTACCTCAAAATGGCCGACATGCAATTCAAAATTACAAATAATTAAATTCTCTTTTGTTTGGTCGATGACCCAAAAAGGTGGTGTACACCAACTTCAAAAATTCATATCTCTTCAACTGTAAGGAGTTAGAATATGCTCCACATATCAACAAAAATGGCTTGATGGAGAATATCTCTCTATTATGGGTTTAGTTTCAAATTCTTGGTCTAATACTCTTAAATTCTTCAATTTGTTCAAGACTTCAAAGATTCCACACCTAAAGGTGTCAAAGACCATGTTACCTTATGCATAAGTTCCAAGGTCAAAGGATTCAATGGACATCATCAAAGGCATGATGGATTTGATGGTCTTCACATCCACATACTTCACATCAAAAAGGAGGAGGGCTCTACCATATAATCATCATATCAAGGGTATCGAGGACCATAACACCACCAATCAAGTGGGAACAAAGTCTTTTAGGGAATATCATCATTATTATATAAGATGGATTCAAGGACTTGAAGGAATTCAAGAGATTCAACATCATCATGTTCAAGGTCTCCATATCATTAAAAACATATATAATTGTTCCATTATATATATCCATAACCATAAGAATACCAACACCCCAAAATAGGGGTACGAGGACCTCACCACTAGTTTGAAACACCTTATGGGCTTCTTATGCATGATCACAAGGCTACAACATGCCAATGACCATATAGTGTCCAAGGGCCATCAAACCACCATATGTGTGGGTTCAAGACCCAAACTTCCAAGGACACCAAGTATCCCATAAGAATGGGTTCCAACATACCACCATAAGTGTTGGTTTCAATATCCAAGTCTCCACATGCAAGAGGATCAATATTTAAGCTTGTGGACTCAAGGACCCTACAAGAACTCAACAACCTCAAGGACATCCAATGTAGGAAATGGGATCCAGCATAAACACATTAAAGGACTTACACACATGAGCTACATCATCCATCCAACAACCAATCAAGATACAAAAACAAGTACACACATAACAAGAAACACAAAGACCAATAACCAAATGTCAACAAAGAGCAAGGAACTCAACAATGGACTCAAATGGGACCATGATACAACTTAGGGGCACTTTACCAAGTCAATGGGTAACCAATGCTTCTGCCATTCTTCCATGGCCTACAAGGGCTTCAAGCTTGGGCTTGGACAAGGTCAAAAGGGCTCCTTTGACATAGAAAAGCATAAACTAAACACTAACCCTCAGGGGCTCCACAAGGGGCACCAAGGACTCAACAGTTGGAATCAATGACCAAATATCATTGGCATAAATGATAACTTAATCAATAATCTCCCCCTTTGTCATTGATGAAAACACCATAAATCCTCTTCAGAACAAGCTACCCCTGTCAACAAAACTTCTTTCCCCATTTGGAATCAATGGCAAAGTGAACATCCTTTGACAAAATTGCTCCCCTTGTCATCAAATTATATTCCTTTGACAACTTTTCTTGATGTTTGCATTAATGGCAATAAGAATTCCTTTGGCAATATTGATCCCCTTATCATTAGACATTGTTGATATTTTGATGAACCTTTATTCTGTCACAAGGATACTGATAGAACCAACTACTATACGATATTGAAAAGAGTGTGATCGTTGATCTCAAATCTGATAATCAGGTACATAACTCCTTTTACACATTCTTTTTACACTTCATATCAATGGTCGATAGTCTTCAAAATGGTATTGGGTTTTTCCTAGATTTTCATCATTTCTATTTTGATCAATGGTGCAATCTACTAACTATATTCTCCATACTTTAGTAGGATGATGGTTGTTCATGTCATTCAATTGAACTTGGTTTCTTGTCCAAACTTTAACTTGACTTGCATCCTGCAATGTTTGGTGAAATGACCATAATGATAGCAGTTGTAACACTAGATGGAAAACCCAAATTGATTTCTTCTTGGAGTGATTATGTCATGAGGTCTGCAATGAATGGCTTCGTGACCATACTTGTTACACTTGTAGCAGTTACCATGGAACATTATAGGATATATTTGAGCAATAACTTCTCTTTATTCTTGCTGATAATGGGATATTCTGAGAATACATATATTATTGTTAGCCTTTTCTTCTTTTACAATAGATATTTTACTTTCTTCAGTGTTCTTCTTGATCTTCGAATTTGTCTTTAACTGATTAGTTGTTTTGTCCAAATCTTCCTTCAGAGAGAGGATCTTCAATTCTTGCTTTTGAAATTTTTTTATCTTTTCTTGGAGTTGCCTTGTTAGATCTTCTTCTATTTTCTTGAATTCTTCTACCTATTTGTTCAGATCAAAGATGTTATCTTCCATCTTTTCTTTTGAATTCTGATCATCCTTATGGGATTTTTGTAGTTGACCTTTTAGTTCATGATTCTCCTTTCTGACTTCTGAGAGGTCCTTTTCAAATTCAAAGTTTGTCAAACATACCTTCTGTAACTCTAACTTCAAGGATTTGATTTCAAGTTCTTGTTTTCTTCTTAACTTCTCTGCCAATATTTCTTTAGTCTTTATTAATCTGTCACAGTAATCTAGGGACTAAAAAATAGTCTCATAAGAGATTTCTGACAATTAAGCATGAAAATGGCATAATGGTGCTATAATGGGAGTAGCATCTCTGTATAATCAATAAAGAATGAGTAATACAATACAATGATCATGCAAGGTGCATGAATTCCAAGACAATTCGAATTCCCATGGAGGTCATTCGAATTGAATGAATGGGTGTAGCTTAACTGGATGTCAGCCACAATAAACACAACTAGTTAACCCACTGATCAAGCAATGATTGACTCAACTGAGTTCTAACTATATCGGCGTGTAATGGATGACTGAGTCTAACTGAAAGTAGTTCAGACACATGTCACTGCATGCCAATCAACAAGTGGTAGCACATCATTAACTCCAGTGAACCCCGATGAAGTTAACTGAAGTCAAATTGGTCATCAAAAGTGGTTGGAGGTGCCCTAGTTGTCTCCAGTTCATAAATATTAATAAAAAATAATCAATAAATGAATGGAGGCTCCTTCACAACTCAGCTTAATTGATTGGAACAATCAGTTAGAAATTAGGTGCATTGATGACACTTAGATCACCTCAGAATGGCTCCTCGATTCAAGGAGGAAGCCCAGTTATCCTTGCTGATTGAAGGAGGAAGCCTAGTTAACCTCCATGATTGAAGGTGAAGGCTTAGTTGGCCTCCTTGATTGAATATAGGCATGGGTGTGCTCATGTTGATGTCACAGAGTGCTCATCTGATAGCTATTAAGTCAATTAAACTTAGGATAGTGGTTTAACAAGGACAAATTGACCAAATTAGGTGTGTTTGTTGGGTAAATGACTCCAACACCCCCCCTTAAGATATACTCAGGAGGAGTAAAAATAAAATGCATGAAATGCTAGGTCCCCAGCAACAAAGGCCATAGGTCACCATGTACAATAATGTAACTCAAACAATGCTAAAAAATAAATCTAAGTGAAGAAAGAGGGAAAACCTAGTGGGAAAATCACCCTCTCAAGCTGAACACTGAAAGTAGTCTGATCACCCTGATGAAATCACCCCCAACAGTGAATGGAGGTAAGTGAACTTCTTTTCTGTAAATATCTTGGTGAAGATGTCTGCAATCTGCTCATAAGTAGGCCAATATTGCAGAATGATGGTCCTGTCATGTACCAATTCCCTGATATAGTGCATGTGTATCTCTACATGCTTGGTCCTCTGCCTAGTAACTGGATCTGTGGATATCTTAATAGCACTTTGATTGTCACAAAAGAGTACAGTGGACAAAGTACTACCAAGATCAAACTCTGAAAGAATGCCTTGCAACCAAACATCTTGGATGCAAGCATTCATGGCTCCTCAGTACTCGGCCTCTGCTCAAGACAATGCTATGGTGGCATAATTTTTTCTAGACCAGAAAATGGGGCCACCACCAAACATGAAGACATATCCAGAAGTAGACTTCCGATCAATAGAATCACCCGCCCAATTCGAATCTTTGTAACCAACTAGCTCTAGCTCGGAGTCTGCAGCATTGTGAATGTTGTAGGTCATGGTTCCCTGAATATACTGGAGGATCCTCTTGGCTACCTTCCAATAAATATCATGAGGCTGCTGCATGTATCTTGACATAGAATTCTCAGCATAACATATTTCATGCCAAGAATGATTCAAGTAAAGCAAGCTATCAATCAACTGTCGATAAATAGTGCAGTCCATGGGAGGTGTGCTTTTTCCTTCTTCAAGGCTGATCCCTGAAAGGAAAGGGAATGGATCATCCTTACATTAAGCCATGTTAAACTTAAATAACATGTCTAATATGTATTTTAATTGAGTTACCATTATCCCATCAATATTTTTCTCAATTTCGAGCCCCAGAAATTGCTTCAAGAGCCCCAAATCGCTAATTTCAAATGCATTGTGGAGGGAAGTTTTTATGACTGAAATAGAAGCAACTGTGCTACCTATAATCAGTAAGTCATAAACATATAAAACAATAATAAGAAAATTAATATCAAACTGCTGTAGATACACATTTGGATTTGATTTACACCTTTGGAAGTTTTGTGAGAGAAGGAAGGCATCCATCTTGGAATACCACTCTCTTGGGGCCTGTTTTAACCCATATATTGACTTCTTTAGTTTGCAAACCAAATATAAATCAGAAATGTATCCCTTGGGATGATTCATGTATATCTCCTCATGTATATCTCTATGTATAAAGGAATACTTAACTTCCATATGATGCACTTCCCAGTGCTTAGATGCAGAAATTGCCAAAACTAGGCGGATGGAGTCCATTTTTGCAACTAGTGCAAAAGTCTCATGGTAGTCCACACCTTGGACCTGGGAGAAACATTTTTCTACCAGACTTTCCTTATATTTGCAATTTTTTCCATGAGCATAAACCTTATTCTGAAACACCCACTTGCATTGAACCAATTTCCTCCCTGGAGGAAGAGAAACTAGCTCCCTAGTAGTGTTTTTCTGAAGAGAATTCATCTCTTCGTCCATGGTAGCTTGCCATATCGGATCCTTATGAGCATGGTAGTAAGAATTATGATATGAAATTATCATTAAATAACAATATTTGGACAGAAAATAATCAGTACAATAGAGCGCAATACCTGCTCTTTGGAAATCAGACCGGGTTCTTCTTGGATCATCTGGATTTCCAATGTTTTCACTTTCGGAGGAGAGTGTCTTTCTAGCCCAAGTTGGAAGATGATTTTGTACTTCAAGTTATAACTCAGAATAGGATTTTTGCTGTTCACTAATATTATAAATAAGAGGATTCAAATCAGGGTCATCACCCGTAATTCCATCATTCAAATATTCAATAGAATAGGAAGGAAATTCAGCAGTTTTCTCCTTAACTAGTTCTACCTCCTGAAGAGGCTAATCTAACAGGACACTCCTTTCAATGATGACTTGTTTTTTTTTATATCCAATAGCTTTAAGTCTTTATATTCATCCATATATCCAATAAATAAGCATTCGATGCTTTGCAGTTGCAAAGCCCTCCTTTTAGCATGCAGAATTCAGGCCCATGCAGTGGACCCAAACACCCTGAGAATTCAAAACATCTGGCTTGTATCTGAAATATGATTTAAAAGGGGTATTCCCTTTCATGGATGAGTGTGGCACTCTGTTCTAAATATATTCTGTAGAATTCATGGCTTCAGCCCACAAATTTGTAGCCAACTTCTTTGCTTCCAGCATGCAAGTGGTCATCTCCTTGAGAGACCGATTCTTTCTCTCCATTACACCGTTCTGTTGGGGAGTGTAGGGGACTGAATGTTGGATCTAAATACCACTTTGGGAACATATATGTAGAAACTCATTTCTGATATATTCCCCTCCATTATCAGATCTCAATATCTTTATCTTTTTGCTAGATGTATTCTCAATCAATGCCTTCAAATCAGTGATTGTTTCCAAGACTTCCGACTTCTTTTTTATGAAAAAGACCCATGTGTATCTGGAAAATTCATCAATGAAAGTGAGAATGTACTTTGATCCATTCATGGATGTGGTAAGCATGGGTATAATGATATCAGAATGTATCATCCCCAATATGCATGATGCTTGGCTTTCCTTCCCCTGATCAAACTTATGCTCTGGGTGATTTCCAACAACACAGCCCTTGCAAATTCTGGTGGTAGCTTTGATGACCAGGAAGCCTTCAACCATGGAATTATTTCGTAATTGCTGTAAGTACTTAAGTTCAGGTGGAAAAACATCTCATGCGATAGTCTACTAACCTCATTTCCATGAGTCACCAATGTGGTGGCCTTTGCATCTGCCACAAAATGGGAGAACTCGTAGGATTTTGCATGATGGTTTGCAAGGCCTTTTGCTACAAGTTTTCCATATGCAAGTTCTGTGATCTCTACCTTGTCTAGGCTAAAGGAGACTCTCTTGGGCACTCCTGTATGTGTCATTTGATAAACACTTAGGAGGTTTGATGCAAGAGATGGTACATACAAAACATTGGAAAAATAACCATGTTCAAGATTTACAGTACCTTGTCCTTCGGATATGATTGTGGAGTCATCTCCCATGTGGATGGGAATGGTTTTTCCAGTCTCCAAATATGAGAAGGAGTCTCTATCATCCATAATGTGATTCGAAGCTCCAGAATCTATCAAAAGAGCATTGGACTTCAAAGTGCTTGCCATGAGAGCATGGCCTCTTTCATGCTGTGGTTCCCGATCTTATTGATCTCTCCTCTGAAAGATTTCTGGAAGATTGATGTGAATTTTCTCAAGAAGAGAAGTTGCTTCATCAAGTTTCTTTTTCATGCAAGCATGTTTAGGGTGGAAGCCCTTCCCACAGTACGAAGACTTGACTTTTTCCTTTCCACGATGCCTGTTGTTTTTGTTCTTCTTCGAGCCAGAAGGCTCTTCATGTTGTTGGTTTTCAACTTTAGGCTTAGGAGCTTCAAATTTGGTTTTTGGGTTCTTCTGCTACTTTCCTTTACCCTTTAGATATTTGGCCCCGAAGCATAGAGGGCTTGATCGGGAGGATCTGATGATCCCCATATGGACAAGCTTATCATGTTCACTTGTTAGGGACTCAATTAAGGCATTGAATGAAAGCATCTTCCATCCAGGGGTTGTGATGATCCTCGCACGGAATGTAGAGACAATCACTGAAGAATCAGCTCCAAGTTTCAAGATAATGGTGAGGATGACCTGATCATCTTCCTTCTCCACCTTACACTACTTCAACAATAAGACAATGTGATTGAACTTTGTGAAAAAATCATTTAAGGTCTCGAAATTGGAAGGTTGGAGAGACATCAACTTGTTTTCAAGCTGATAAACTCTCAAATCATCTTGTTTTCCATATAGGGTGTCCAATTTGTCCCAAATTTCCTTTGGAGTCTTCAATCCTGAGAGGTGGAAAAGAAGGTCCTTGGAAATAGAGAGGCACAAGAAACTGAATGCTTCATCTTTCTTGTTCAAGAATATAGCTTTGTCTATCACAGAAGTAGGCTCTTCTTCAGTATCCATAGTGACCCGATAGAGTCCTTTAGCACGTAGCTGGATCTCCATATCTCCTTTCCATGAACGGAAATTGAACAAAGTCAAGAGTTCGACGGAAGAAGCCATGTCAAGCTGTTGTAGTGAATGCTTTTCACTTGTTAAAACCTGCAAATCACAACAAAAGGGGCACTGTGAGGTCGAACGACCTACACATTTTAGGCTTTCATCACACCCAGCATAGTTGATCAACCATGCTTGATCAACAATTCCTTAAGTTGGGGTATTAATTGGTAAGCCTTTGCTTCTGGTGCAGTGCTGGAATTTTGAGCTTTTTTGCTCAATTTTTCATGCAAGATCTATCAAAAACCATGTTTTTGAGAGATCTAAGCTTTTTCCCACCGTGACATCTGATACCATATTAATCTGTCATAGTAATATAGGGACTAAGACACCGTCTCATAAGAGATTTCATACAATTAAGCATGAAAATGGCATAATGGTCCTACAATGGGAGTAGCAGCTCTGTATAATCAATAAAGAATGACTAATACAATACAATGATATGCAAGGTGCATGAATGCCAAGACAATTCGAATTCCCAAGGAGGTCATTCGAATGGAATGAATGGGTGTAGCTTAATTGAATATCAGCGACTGTAAACAAATCAAGCCATGATTGACTCAAGTGAGTCCTAACTGTATCAGAGTGCAATAGATGACCGAGTCTAACTAAAAGTAGCTTAGACACATGTCACTGCATTCCAATCAACAAGTGGTAGTGCATCATTAACTCCAATGAACCCCGATGAGGTTAACTGAAGTCAAACGGGTCATCAAAAGTGGTTGGAGGTGCCCTAGTTGTCTCCCAGTTCATAAATATTAATAAAAAATAATCGATAAATGCTTCACAACTCAGCTTAATTGATTGTATATGGCTTATCTTTCAAAGAGTTGGATATGGCTTATTTGATTCAGGTAGGTTCTTCAACTTGGAATTTCAGATCAATTATGGTCTATGTGGCCTTCTCATGTTCTTCTTGATTCATTTTCGTAGATTCGTCCAATCTCCCTTGCGATACCTGGTTTTGTTCACAAATAATTTTCACTTCTTGTGAAACATTAGTAGTTTCATTGTCTATTTGAATTTTTCTAGAACCATAGTATCTGCAAAATTTCTAACACTTATCATATAGCAAGGATTTTCATCATAATCTAAAGTATTGCATTCTATAAATTCAAAATGACTCTTATCTTCTATACCTGATAAACATATATCAGGGGACTTATCTTCATACTTACATGGATTTTGTACTGACCTTTTGATGGGAATGCCTTCTGCTTCGTGTCCTTATTCTAAGTTTAGGTGATTCATTTTGAACGACAATTCTTCAATCGAGTTGCACTTTCCTATTTTCTCCTTTTGGAGATCTATTAGATCTTCAAGCATTAATTCCATAAACTCTGCTTTGTGTTCTTTATTAGAGTAGAGTTGTTCTAATCTAAGACATAGTTCATTAGCTAATATAAACTTCCCTATCTTCTTCTTTTGTATATTTGTTAGGCCTTCAAGGATGGATTTCATAGCAATAGAATTATTTTTCTTTTCTTCCTTCTGAGATGTTGTTTTTACTTTCTTTGGAGGTGTATATCCAGTAACAATTGATTTCCATACACTAATTCCTTCTGCCTCAAGATAAACTTGCATTCTCATTTTCATAGGACAATGGTACTTCATCCACTGAGAACCACATGGTGTGTCAAAGATCTCCTTCAAGCTGAAAAGGATTTCTGTGAAGGACCCACTATGATACCAATTGTTGGACACACTAGGTACACTAAAAGGGGGGGTGAATCAGTGTGCACAACTTTTATTACTTTTTCAATTTTAACAATCAACAACTTATTCAATATTATGCATTATTACATTATCATTATATCATCATCAACATTATTATCATCATCATATCATCATCACATAAGAAGCATAGCATGATACACTGTACACCATATTTTACGTGGAAACCCAAGTCTTAGGGGGGGGGAACCACAGAAGCCTTATAATTGTAGTTTTACAAGAACAACTGGAAGGAGGCAACACCCCCCTTATTACAATGAATTCAATTCTTTAGCTACAACTGGAAGGAGGTTACAACCCCCTGATTTGCAGGCTACAACATGAATGAATATCCAACTCCCTAGTTCTCGGGCTACAACCGAAAGGAGGATACAACCCCCTTCCCTTTCCCTGTCTTGCCACCCTGAAATGAATATAAAAACTACTGAACCATGACTGCATTGATCCCGTGGACCTGCTAATCAACACTTGTACTACATTGCATAATTTGTACCAAACTACACAACCACTGCCACTACTAACCACTTCTCATCATTTGATAACTACTCATAAACTTACCATTGTTCACTACACCACAACTATAAAACACTACTCATCAACCTGTATAATGAACATCTCCAATCAATCCGTTGCTTGAATCAACTGACCCAATTAATCTGAGTCTAACCAACTACACACAAAACTTAGTCCACCTGATTCAAACCAAATACTCATACAACTCATCCAGTATGAGTTAGACCAACTGCACATAAGGAAACCTATGCCAATCCTGATCAATTGAACCACCCTGTAACAAGATGCTTGTGCACATGTACCAAATAAATCATATACATGTGTTAATCTAATCAAGTTCTGTGGAAGTCAACCAAACCTTCTTACTTGGTGACCTAGTTCATCAAGTAAGAGACACGTTTGAACAACCAAGAAACCTCACATACAGTCAACCAAACTTTGTCCAATCACACTCAACTCAATGACACCACAACCAACCTCAATCACAATCAAGGAATACTAGAAATTTAAACATAATATACCTCAACTAAATAACCTCAGCTGAGAAGATAAAAGACTTAACCAACTATGTCAAACTCAGTCAATCTCATAAACTTTGAGACACAAAAGTATTTTTCACTCCACTCAAATCAATTCAACAAATCAAATAAATATAAAGCAAATAGTCACTTACAATACTGTCAAAGGTTGTCATTAACAGATAATAACAGTCCATATCCACTTAGGTCAAAAACACAATGATAAACACTTGTCAAACTAGTTTTCAAATAAAACACTTAGGTTGATCAAATAAATCACTCACAATATCTATTACTTACATGTCAACTTCTCATTCAATACTACACTATACAACAATGAAGGTAAACACCCAAGGTCTATGCCAACAATATCCAAGATAATCATCAAGATTTATATCAAGATCACATCAAGATATATTCCAAGATAACCATCACCATAGTCTCCTTAACATATTCAATGACTTCAAATATATATACCAATATATAGGATCACATACTAAGATCAAAGATGAACTCTATCCATGAAATACATGCGCCATCACAATAGAAACCTAGAAGCATGAACCATACACTTTTGAAGATCACAAGATCAAGAAATAACAGACAAACCAAAAGAAACTCTATATCATGTCATCACATATCCCTCGTAACAATATTTCCAACGAGTGAATAATTTTGTAATTTTGATTCTGTATGAGGAAGTTATGCTAATTTTAGTGAAGTTGCCCAAAAATTTCTTCTCCACAAAGTTTCGCACTTTTATCCAAGAGTCGCGAAATACTAAAGAGAGACTTGATTGATGAACAAATGAAATGTTTTATATTCTATTTATATAGGTCATGGATGAAATTTAGTACCTCAAACTGGGTCGACATGCAATTCAAAATTACAAAAAAAATAATTCTCTTTTGTTTGGTCGGCTGAACCAAAAAAGGTGGAGTACACCAACTTCAAAAATCCATATCTCTTCAACCACAAGGAGTTAGAAGATGCTCCATATATCAATGGAAATCAATTTACGAGGACTATCTCCCTATGATGGGTTTATTTTCAAGTTCTTGGTCTAATATCCTTAAATTCTTCAATTTGTTCAGGACTTCAAAGGTTCCTGTAGCTAGGGTTTTTCCCCTAGCTTGTGCGAATGAGCACCTACTAAGGAAAATGGATTCCTTAGTAGCAGTTCAGTAAAATGTAAACTAACAAGCTAAACAGAAATAAAAACTAATCTAAACATGTGCATGCATGAAATAAACAACAAAATAGAAAGAATGGCTTTTTATTGATTTTACCTCCAATGCGGAGGTTGGTGAAGCCCTTTGCGCTGGTCCGAGTAGGTGGCTCCGAGCTCCAAGCCGCTCCTTCTCTTTCTCCAATGGTGGAAATGGGCCAGAAGGGGCTCTCAATGGTGAAAGTAGCTCAAGGGTGAGCTAGGGTTTCAAGAGCAATTCTGGCAGAGTCAGGATACTTGTGATTGTGGATGTGAAATGAGGGGTCTCCATCACTTATTTATAGTGGTGGAGTGCCAGCCCATGGTTTTGGAAACCATGTGGTTTAGGGTTAGGGTTTGCTGTTTAGGGTTTTTTCCTCCTTTTCCTCATTATTTTATATTTTTCTTCCCTTTTGGGGTTTTTGCTATTTTTGGAGGAATTTTGGATATTTTTGGAGGAAAATAGCCTTTTTGAGGCTTTTTTGATGGTTTTATGTCCTTTTGGAGGCATTTTAGGCCTTTTGGAGGCTTTATAGTGGGATTTTTTGGGTTTTTAATGGAAAAATGGTAGGAAAATGGACAAATGAGCCATGTAGTGAGGTAGATGAGGTAGTGGACACTTTTTGGGTGTTAACAGATTGCCCCCTGATGTACGAGGGCAGGAGCTCATCGTATGGCCGATGGACATCATAAGTCATATATGGTTTTCCTGGGGTGTGGAGAAGAGAAGAAACAAACTGAAGCCCGGAACAACGATCCTGAACCACCTGCAAGAACTAAAAGTACATAACCTCAATAATGGATAAGGAATCATCTGATCATATGGACGAGGCGGGCATCCCATTAGAGGAAATTTGGGGTCTAAAATGGGCCTTATAAGAAAATGTGCCAAAATAAGTTTTTGTGAGTTGGAATTCAAGAACCAATAGAATTTCAATA
>LPNX010430392.1:57788-149491 GCA_001517045.1 Pseudotsuga menziesii
GCAGGACGACATCTGGTGTCGGCGGACGAACGGGAGGCGAAAGATACCAAACAGGTAATCCTAAGGTTAACCCAGGGAGGCTTAGGGTAGCCATGACCGCGGCGCTAACTACTCCTGAGGGAGGGAAGAGGAAAGGAATGGTATGGATGGGGGTAGCAACAATGTGACTAGGTACCATAGGGGGTTTAGGCAACAAGGGCGGTTGATTAGTAGGAGTTTGCGTGTTATGGGACAGGGTGCATAGGTCAGACACTTCAGTGGTAGGTGACGGGGGTGGAATAGATTGGAAGGTCGAGGTCATTGGCACGTCTGAGTAAAATCCGGGCCCCATAGAAGAAACGAATGAGGTGGTGGCACCCAAAACAGGTTGTTCAACCATGGGGAGAACATTTTCGGGTGCCGCGGGGGCATTGGGATCATGGTAAGTGAGTTGGTCAACCGTGATCACGCGTCCCTCATGGGGGAACATCATGATATGAAAGACGGTAGAAGCAACTGCCCGCATGGCATACATGTAGCTGCGACCAAGTAAAAGGTTATAATCAAGCTGTGCATTAATAACCTCGATGATTATGAGGACGGTTTTGCCATCCAGCTGGACGGGGACGTTAGTTAATAGGCCTTGTGGTTGAGCCGAATGACCGTTGTAGGCTCGCAACGCAGTAGAGGACTGCTGGAGAGGGGGGGATCCCATTTTCTGCCAGATGGAGGTGGGCATGACACATGTAGAGGCACCTTCATCAATAATGCATCGATGGACGACAAAATTCCGAATGGAAACAGAAACTTGGAATGCTAAAGTGGAAGGCATGCGGGGTTCGGATTCGTCCAAATCAAATGCCATTAACTTCGAATCATTTGGATCGATAGCCCCAATGGCTGAGAGTAAAGTCTTGCGCTGCGAAGGGCAGTTTTTTAAAACTTCTAACGCAGACATGGCTACGGGGGATTGGGCTAAGTCATCGACAATGTTGTAGTTTGACGTAGCCCGCGCATTGGGGTTATTGTTGATGCGGCGAAGTGGGAAACGAGGTGCTTTGGGAGCGCCATCTAGTGGAGGCGGAGGTATACATAACGCCTGATCAGTGGGATGATCGTTAGTGGGTTTATCGGCGAGAGGGGCTTCAGGGGTGGAGCCATATTGGTTCCGCCGAGTCTGGAGGTTGACCTCATCGGAGGACATCATCAACAAGTGGTGGGTACCTGAGTCAAACATGGGTTGATCAGGAGCAGCGTAAGTGATTTGTTGTTGGGTTGGCGCATTAGCTTGAGGGGGAGCCAACGGTTGGGTGTTCACTACGCCTTGGGTTGGTAAGGGGTTTTGCAATACCAAAGGTGGCTGCTGAGGTTGTGGGGGGTTGGGTGGTGCTTGAGGAGCCGCATGCCCCTGGCGGTGGGCATCTTCAGCCCAAATTTGCCGAACTCGCTCCATGTGTGGGGAAAAATGTGTGTAGTGGCCATAGACCCCGCAAATAGAACAAGGATAGTTTGTTCGCAAATTGGGGTTTTTAGCCTGCTTGGGGGGGGCGATCAGGGTTTTGGTTAGCATGTGCCACATTATTATTATCAGGGGGATTAGGGGGTTGACCAGCTTGGTTGGTAGGTTGGTTGTTCCCACGATTTCGGCCCCTGCCGCGGTTTTGTTGGCCCTGGTTACGTTGGTTTTTCTGGTTTGGCTGCGGGTTTTGTTTGACGTAAACTTTCCCTTGGGTAGCAGGTGGATTCTGAGGTTGCGCAGGTGCTGGAGCAGGCTGCGGTGGATGATATGTAGGTGGAGGCAGCGCAGGTGCAGCAACTTGAGGGGGTTGCTGATAGGGCTGCGGAGCGGGTTGTGGGTTTGCCACAGGGGCTGCCTGTGGCGGGTAATAAACGGATTGGGCTTGTGAATGCCCAGGAGCTGGTGCAGCCTGCTGGTGGTAGTAGGGATGAGGTGCGACCGGGGGGGGCGTAAGCAGGAGTCGCATGACCGAAACACTGAGGTGGACATGAGGGTCCATGGGTATGGTGGTGATGTGTCATGGAAGCATACGAGTTGGTGGCTCCAGGCTGTGAGGTGGCCCGTGAAAATTCAGGGCCAGGAGTAGGACGTGCGATGGAAAATGGTTGAGGATGCGAGGAAACACGGCCAATGATGCTGTCGGCAGCATGGGATGCCCCCGGCGCATCCTGCTGGGAGGAATCACTGCGAGGGGCATCAGGTATAATGGTATAGAGATAACCCGACTGGGCGTAAATGAGGTCGAATTGTTGGGCCTTAAGGATGGCCTCTTCTTCAGACTGGGGTCTTTCGGATGCCACGTCCTTAGCAATGATAGGGAGAAAGGATTTGAGGAACCAATCTAGGAAGATCCGGTCATCTAACTTGATCTTGCATAAGCTACGACATCGACGCCACTCATGAATGTGGTCCGTGATGTGGGTAGCCGTGTTTTGTCTGCACGATAGGAGGATCTCAATGCCCGCGTCATAGCGGACAGGTAACTGGAAGAACTGCAAAAAAGTCGAGGCAAGGGAAGCAAAGGTGGCATGGGTTCCATGGGGTTGCTCGATATACCACTTGGCAGCTGAGCCAGTGAAGGTGCGCTGTAACAGATGGAGGCGAATAGAGTCATCTACTATGGAGTTGGAGGAACACCATAGATGGAAGGACATAATGTGGTTTTGTGGGTCCTCACCTGCCTTGCCCTTGAACTTAGGGATGTCAGAGGGGAGCTTGGTGGGCATGTGAGGCCACATAGGGTCGTGTCTGATAGGGTCGTTGGTCAATCTGGCTAGGTCAGGTAGGTTGAGGCTAGCCATGAATGGCAAACTGGAAGAAGGATGTGACACGGTAGTGGGTTGGATCAAGTTGGGGCTGATGCCCCAAGTGGAGGGGTAATGTGAGGGAGGTTGCCCCCAAATGGGGGAACTAAGGTGGTATAGGACGGTCCTGCACCACCATGGGTGGTATGAGTCACTGATGGAGTGGGAATAGGTATTCCTGCTGCGGGAATAGGTGCCGTGAGGGGAACGGTAAATGGGGGCCCCGTGGAGGGCATACCCATAGCAGGTGTGGTAACCGGTGTAGTGGTGGATGTGCCACCAACGGTCCCTACCAAGATGGGAGTGGGAGTCACGCCAGCCATGGGGCTAGTAGGGGCAGTGTAAAGGGGGTTCTCAGAATCTGGCTCAGAATCAGAGGTAAAATAAGGGGCGTTAATATCTGGTGACGGAGTCCTATGCCGCTGACGAGTGGAGTCAAGTGACAAGGCTCGAGAGCTATGATAAGTGGTATCAAGTGAGGATGATCTGTGTCGATGATAGATGGTGTCAAGTGAACCGTACTATGGGGGCTCACCTCTGAGGTGCCGAGAATGTCTCGGGGACTCAATGGTGACAGATGGAGTCAAATCTTTGTGGCTGGAGGTGAGTAAAAACCAGCTCAAAAACCCTAATGCAACCGAGTGTGCGGAAGGAGAGCTCAAAAATAGGGCACTCAGGCCAACAAACAACTCAAAACACCCACTGTAATAGCTGTGCTACAATAGGTGGAGTGTCAACAGAAATGGTCAGAATACCAACAAGCAGCAGGTTTCCTAAAAATAAAAAATGGTGGACTTACTAGACCAAAAAGAGGTAAGGGAGCATGCAAAACACCTAACTAAAAGTATTCTGACTCAACTAGACATATCCTCTGCAAGGTGATGAAATCCAAGTCAGACAATACGAATAGGAAAGCCAAGTGGCTAAGATATCCTCCTATCGGGAGGGACACCAGGAAGTCAATCCTAGAAGAATGGCAACTAAGATACCCCATTCATGACATGTCCAAAAAGGTGAATCTGCCGCTTGGTCCTTTTACCGCAATACCCCTATACAGGGATATCCTGAGAACTGCGAAAGGTAGCCCTTCAGTTACTGAATGGAGTACGGTATTCCACTCAGGCCTCAGGAACCAATCTCACGACTTCAACCCTCCTAAGGGAGAGGCCCTCTGGTAAACTGGTTGTGACCGTGCCAAAAAATACTAGGGGATTTTGGTTCCCTAATTGGACAACAACTATATCTCAAGTGTAAGTAACCGAGGGGTGTTATTGGAAGCCTATCCCCCTGACCCTACCTAACTACAAAGATTCTTTTTGTGTTCCCCAAGTGGGGTTAGAATGTTGGTTGAGTTAAGTAGTTTTTTAAGTCTCACTTGAATTAGGTGACAGAGTGTGTGCTCGTGAGGTGATGAACCAAAAATAGAAGTGCCACACAAGGGGGCCAACTTTCTATCTAACAATGATACTGAATTTAAAACTTAAGCATGCAAAATTTTCTGAATTAAACTGCTGAAATTTTAAAAGAAATGCTGTAAAAGGGAACAGAAATAATGGTGCAGAAAAGGCTGTATGGAAGTAGGGCTGCAGGTAGAACAAATGGCTATGCAAATGTAGAAAATATTGCAGCAAAGGGGCTAGGTTCAAAAATAGAAAAATGGCAGAAATCAGGCGGCGGGTATGTGGCTAAATCACGCGGTCAGACCGCGGGTTTAAAGGAAACAGGCGTGGGCAGGTCGCGGCTTTCTGGCCGACAGAGGCAGTCGGACCGTAGGAAAAGGGCAGACAGACGCGGTCGGGTCGCAGCTATGGGGATGAAATTCGCGGTCAGGACGCAGCTAAGGGGCTTAAAGGCGCAGTCGGGACACAGGAAAATGGCCAACAGGCGCAGTCGGACTGCAGCAAACAGGTTGATTAGCCGCGGCGGGATCGCAGGTATCAAACTTGAATCCGCTGGCAGGGCACCGAAAATGGTCTGATAGCCGTGGTCGGGTTGTAGGTAAAGGCCTGAAAGGCACGTTCGGGACGCGACTGCAGAGGGAAAAAATGCGGTTTACGGCAGCCGAAAGGAAAAAATGAAAACTATTGCAGAAAATAAACCAGCGGAGTCGCCAAAACTGTAGCTAGGGTTTTACCCCTAGCTTGTGCGAATGAGCACCTACTAAGGAGAATGGATTCCTTAGTAGCAGTTCAGTAAAATGTAAACTAAAAAGCTAAACAGAAATAAAAACTAATCTAAACATGTGCATGCAGGAAACAAAACGACAAAATAGAAAGAATCGTTTTTTATTGATCTTACCTCCAATGTGGAGGTTGGTGAAGCCCTTTGCACTGGTCCAAGTAGGTGGCTCCGAGCTCCAAGCTGCTCCTTCTCTTTCTCCAATGGTGGAAATGGGCCAAAAGGGGCTCTCAATGGTGAAAGTAGCTCAAGGGTGAGCTAGGGTTTCAAGAGCAATTCTGGCAGAGTCAGGATACTTATGATTGTGGATGTGAAATGAGGGGTCTCCATCACTTATTTATAGTGGTGGAGTGTCGGCCCATGGTTTTGGAAACCATGTGATTTAGCGTTAGGGTTTGCTATTTAGGGTTTTTTCCTCCTTTTCCTCATTATTTTATATTTTTCTTCCCTTTTGGGGTTTTTGCTATTTTTGGAGGAAAATAGCCTTTTTGAGGCTTTTTTGATGGTTTTATGGCCTTTTGGAGGCTTTATAGTGGTATTTTTTGGGTTTTTAATGGAAAAATGGTAGGAAAATGGACAAATGAGCCATGTAGTGAGGTAGATGAGGTAGTGGACACTTTTTGGGTGTTAACAGTTCCACACATAAAGGTGCCAAAGACCATGTTACCTTATGCATAAGTTCCAAGGTCAAAGGCTTCAATGGACATCATCAAATGCATGAAGGACTCGATGGTATTCACATCCACAGACTTCACATCAACAAGGAGGATGGATCCACCATATACTCATCATATCAAGGGTATCAAGGACCCCAACACCACCAATCAAGTAGGAACAAAGTCTTTTTCAGGAATATCATCATTATTATACAAGATAGATTCAAGGACTTCAAGGACTTCAAGGGCTTCAACATCATCATCTTCAAGGTCTCCATATCATTAAAAACATATCTGATGACTCCATTATATATATTCATCACCAATAGAGTACCAACACCCCAAAAGAGGGGTACAAAGACCTCACCACAACTTTGCAACGCCTTATGGGATTATTATGCATGATCACAAGGATACAACATGCCAATGACAATATAGAGTCCAAGGGATATCAAACCACCATATGTGTGGGTTCAAGACCCAAAATTCCATGGACTCCAAGGACCCCATAAGAATTGGTTCCAACATACCACCATAAGTGTCGGTTTCAAGACCCAAGTCTCCACATGCAAGAGGATCAAGATCTAAGCTTGTGGCCTCAAGGACCCCATAAGAACTCAACAACCTCAAGACCATCCAATGCAAGCAATGAGCTCCAGCATCAACACATCAAGGGACTTACACACATGAGCCACATCATCCATCCAACAACCAATCAAGATACCAAAAAAAGTACAAGTAGCATAAGCAGCACAAAGACCAATAACCAAAGATCAACCAAGAGCAAGGAACTCAACAATGGACTCAAATGGGACCATGATACAACTTAGGGAAACTTGACCAAGTCAATGGGTAACCGAGGTTTTTTCCATTGTTCAAAGGCCTCCAGGGGCTTCAATCTTAGGTTTGGAGAAGGTCAAAAGGGCTCCTTTGACACAGACAACCAAAAACTAAATAGTAACCCTCAGGGGCCCCACAAGGGGAATCAGGGAATCAATAGTTGGCATAAATGACCAGATATTGTTAGCATCAATGACAACTTAATCAACATGACCTGTAATTAAATCCATTCAAACAGAGTCTGTTATATAGATATTTCTAATGAAAATTTTGGGTGATAAACAGTTGTTAGCCTAATGTTTTGGCCAAATGTAATCCATGTTCTTATAAATAAGGAGAACGTGGAATTGTAAGGAACAAAATCACGCCATGATGGTACATAAATTAAACTAACAAAGAAAATTTGAAATGTGCTCCATGGCTAACAGACCTACCATATAAATTATTATTGACTAAAAACAAAAGCAAATTCCACAAGGGAAATAAAAACTCTACCATCAAATTGATATGGTCAACTTTTTTGGGAAGTTTGGATTTATGGATCATTTGCAATAATTTCATAGAAATTTTGTTATCGCATTCCTTCCAATGTTTGCCAAAGAACCCAATCTAATTCATTGTGCACCAAGCAAGTCATAACATTGTTTTATTAATAGTGAATAAAGTGGTTTTGCAAATTCTAGACACCCATGGTATTACCAATTTATCTAGATAAATATGATTTTTTCTTGGAAGCTAACCACACAAGTAAATGGAAAGTGTGAATAACAACAAAAAATGGCAAAATCTAGTCCAATATACTCCCTTTCCTTGAATTTAAAAGGAAAGCAACTCCCTTCCTTTGCTTTCTTTCACTTATTAGATAATAACAAGATGAACCTTTATTTCCTATAGGAGAGATCGTCTCTCTAGATTATGGTTAATAGATCGTTGTGGTTGAGCTTGTAATTTGCTTCCTTGCTTCGAGTATTTTCCTTACTATATTGCGTACAAGTTATTATGATCACTCTAAGATGGTAGATGAAACCATTAGAGCAGATGTTAATATATTCTGATTGTGTACATTTAGAGTTT
Organism: Pseudotsuga menziesii; assembly: GCA_001517045.1. Lineage (NCBI taxonomy): Eukaryota > Viridiplantae > Streptophyta > Pinopsida > Pinales > Pinaceae > Pseudotsuga > Pseudotsuga menziesii. The sequence goes on from LPNX010430392.1 coordinate 65,339, forward strand.
CTAGAGGATATTTCTCCATAAATTAGGTGTATGATCCCAGACGATATCGAAAACTATGGCACCACATTAAATAAAAATAAAACATTTAAGCAGCTGTAACATGTCCTTAGACTCTCATCCAATTCTTGATCAAACCACATCTCAAAAAGAAATTCAAATACATGAAGATGAACCAGATCCTCAAAAACTAATTCAAATGCTTAGAGAAGAACTTTCCATATGGCGGAATTCCAAGATCAAATGATTGCTACATAAGTAAACCACTTCAATTTTTTAACATTGTATGTGGCGGAATCTGGACTCTAATATTTAGTTTTCTTTTGAACAATAAATATCATGCTCTGCACTCTACACCACACAAGTATTAGCAATTTTAAAATTGAATCCAATAACAACATGTCTCACATTTTTGGAATATATCAAAACAAATACACAAAGACCAAGGTAGCTTATGGATGAAAGATTTATCGGTTTTTCGTTCCACTTCCATGCAGAAAAAATCATACTCTGCACCACACCAGTTTTCCATTTAGCCTCTGTACCGCAACCCCACTAGTATTCCATTCTGCTTGAGTGAGCTATAAGGTTGAAAGCAAAACAAAACTTTTGATAACCTTTACCCCTTCTTATTCATATTTATAGATCACATTCATCCTATATGTTAAGAATTGTAATATTAACGGTCCACTATGGTCAATAATACATTAATTAGCTGGCTAGTTGAGTATTTGATTTGGTCAGCTTACTTAGTATTAGTGACCCATGGTATTTTCTGTCACATGGTATTGACCCATGGTTTTGTTGTTATGTAGTCCTATATATAAATTTGGTTAATAATGATAAGGCATTCCATTTCCCAGGAAATCAATTTTCCCATTGTGTGTTCCCTCATATTTTTTGCTTCATCTTTGTTTTCTAATATTTAACACTATCACCCTCGGAGCACATTACCTAACTAATTGTCCTCATGATGCGTGACTCTTCCAAATGGAAAGCTTATTGGGTGGTGCATGGTTTCACTGCAATGAAGTTTGACTTCTTAGGCTAAAAGATGGAGTCATTGGAGTACAACTACACATTCATCTAATAGTTTTTTATCGCCATGTTTTCATCTAAATTTAATTTAACAGTTGTGTCACGATTGTAGTTAAAACCTAATAGTTAATCTAATGAGTTATCCAATATAACTTGGATTGGAATTGAAGTTAAGGTAATGGTTGTATAATTATTGGAGTTAAGCTAATAGTTGGATCTAATAGTTATCCAATATAACTGTGATTATAGTTGAAGTTAAGCTAATAGTTGTAGAATCATTGGAGTTAAGCTAATCGTTATATCTAATAGTTAATTTAAAAGTTAATATATCAACAATTGCAGTCCAAGTAAAAGTCATGATTGGAGTTAAAGTTAAGCTAATAGTTGTATCATCAATGGAGTAGTTGTATCTAATAATCGAATGGTTGAGGTTGAAGTTTAATTTTTCCAACTATCATGAAGTGCACTTATCGATGTTAACTAAGTTGTTTTTAATTTTTTTGAAATTGTTAATTTTGAATTTTGGATAACGCCCATAGAATCAATCTGAACAATACACTTGTCTCATTCTCATCCATAGATGAAAAAGCATATGGTAATCCACCCCAAAATTCTAATATATATACACCTATCGACATAACCAACAGGGTTAAATTTGATAGGGGGAGGTTGCTCAAGGGGTGTGTAGTTTTGCATAATTTTATGTAGAACCATTATCAGATATACAATTGGGACAATTTGTTTTTTTTGTTGGAAAAGTGGTGGAACCCCCATGGATAGCAGGGTTTCCATTGGCTAAGTAACCGCAAACCAGGGGCAGCTAAGTTGTCAAAATCACTCGAGGATCGCACCCAGCCTGGACCGCACCAACCCTTAACATGGTTGGATTTTTGGTATACAACAGGATTAGAACCAATGACCTTTCAGCTTAGGGGGCATATTAACCATACCCCGCCACCAACTGTTCTACGTCTCACGGATTCATTTGGGACAATTTGTTAGTAGTGGACCGTAGACTTAATTATTTGTGTAGATTGGAAAACATCCATCCCATCCCAATACATAGGTATAATTCATTGTCAATGTCAAAAAGAAACCCTAAGATTAACCTATCATAGTGTCAATGTCAATTTTCCATTGAAATTTGTCTCCAAACTAAGCCTCACAATCCATTATTTTCCTACATTGAACGAATCACATTGTCAATGAAAACAAAAAACATGAGATTAACCTATCACAATTATTACTTCACGGAGCCAAACCAAAAAAATAGAAGACGTAGTGACTAGACCTTCAACAATATAAATTTGGTAAAAAGATTATCAAGTCCAGACAAGTGAAAAAACACAGAGTCTAGATGATTGTTCGAGATGTATTATTATAATTATATAACTCCTTGCCTTAGAACCGTATGTAACATTTGGTTGCCAATTATGTGGAATAGTGTTTTCCCTGGAGATAGAGTTGTAAGGAAAATGGAGAATGGAGTCCAATTTGCACCCCATGTTGGTTGCATTGGTTGCCACAAATTAGAGTTTTCCTGCAAATAATTGAAACATGATTTCATTATATAAACTTGTAACCCTAATATACATAACTAGATACACATAGATTTACCCTAATGCAGAACAACCAAATAGATGTCTTGAGGTCGATCGATCAGGACTCTTAACCTAACCTCCACAATGCAAGGTATTTTCTACAGCAAATGGTCATCCCTGAACTCTTCACCATTAAACATTCTAGTGTTTCTTAATTTGGTTGGTGGGTCAACTTCCTTCTCTTGCACCATACTCCCATCATATTTACTTATTGGGGATCTAAAAGACAAATTCAATCATTCTTACAATCAATGTTAAAGCAAAGAGGAAGGTGTTAAGGAGCCGATATTCAGCTTTTTAATTTTTACAGAGTAAGGTATCTGACTTGTTCGAATACTTGGATAGAAGGTGAAGATTTACAATAGATGGATTGGCTAGGTAGATGTATGGCCACAATTTGGGGTTCTTAGGTGGTTCAAATGATTCAATTAACTTTGAATTATTCAATTAACCTAGATATGGTTGTTCAATTATTAAATTAATTGAGTGGGTTTCATTTACTGCCAATGGATTACTTAAACGACTTCCACTTGGTGCAATGTGTTGGAACAGAGTCTGCTAAAGGTGAAACCATTGAAACGATAACCTTTCACTCCCCTGCATGGAAAAAGAGTTTCTTAATCCAATAAAATGGTGGACTAACAAATGACATTTCAGTAGGCTATTTTCCAAGAGAAAATGTAGGCCATTGGATGTGTGGACAATACACACATTGTTTTAGGGTATATGCCAAATAATTGTATCTTTTTCGTCCATCCTTAATCAAGGATTAAAATACCGTGACCAAACTTTGGTACAATTTTCATTGAAGTTGTCTATCGACAAACACGGATTAAAAGACCACAATCAAACTCAGGGTACAATATTAACTGAAGTAACCTATTGGTGAAATATGTCATACAACCATTACAGAACAAGATGAAGAGATTGGTACTATAAGTTATGAAAAATAATCACCATACAAGAGGGATTTTGTTATTGTCACATGGGACTTTCGTTTTGTTGATTTTTGAAAGTCAACAAATTTGAGTGGGATCTATCTATCTTCTGTACAAATTAAGAGGTGAGCATCTAAGTGATTTTTTTCAAGATTAACCTCGCCAATATTTTTCATATTACTATAGAGTCTCTACTAGACACATGAAATGCTTTATAGGGTGTACAAGTTGCTTAATCTATTGGAATTCAATACTAACACACAAATGTATGTTCACCATCATGTAGGATGAGAATGGGAAGATAATTCTACTATGCAAAGGTGTAAATAGGTTGGTGGTTTTATACTAATCCTATATATTGCTTATTATTGTTGCATAGTATTATACAATTAAAAAAAATCATATGGAGAATAAACCTCTGTCATAATGAGTCAAAGGAATAATAATATAGGTACTTAATGTTATGAGGATAAATAAAATAAGTCAGGGTTGCATTGTTCAAAAAATACCACAAGCTACATTTCAAGGAAGACCTGATGCTCACCTTTCAATTTTTTATGTTTTTACTGTGAACTCAAATCTATACTGATTAAATGTGAACTTTTTCATGGTTGTGTGCTCGACCACTTTTGTAGAATCTATGAATGGGATATTTCTACCACAAAAGCATGTGATTGGCCCATTGAATCACAAAAAATGGTGTAGAGTGCAGAAATTTAGATTGCAGTGACATGAGGGTTGTTTCCCAACAACACAAGAAATCTGTAATGTTGATATGCAATGGCGGCTCTTCTTTTATCTTTGTGCGGCACTGATTTCTTCGTAAAATCATTCTTTTAATAAATTAACGTTTCTGAATTCTAAATTTAGAATATAGAGTGTGAACTGTTATTTTTTTGGTGTAATTTTTATCTGTAATTGGTTGATGGGGTGGTTGTGATTAAAAGAAAACCAATCAGATAATACAACTATGTACACTGTGATAATAAGTATATGGCCAAAAGAATGGTATAGCACAACTAACCTAGTTGTTTTATGCATAAATAATATAGACACCTTATAAAAAGGCATCAATGGATCAATGGATCAAAGTACACATTAAAACTATGAGGTGAACACCCACGGTACAGCCACACAAGTTGCCAATAATTATTTCTTATATTAAATTCATAAAATTAAGTTAAGTTAGTGTTAGAGCAGAGTCAATGCTCTATTTGGTCAACTAAATATCGATTGTACTAAGTGTTAAATTAAACATGATTACAATGGTGAAAGGACCATTCTCAAGAGAAGATACCAATGTATCACAATAGTTTCTTAGGTGTGTGGGAAGCAACCTCCTTCCCTCGTCAACTATTTGTATTTATATCCCTCCTAAATTCATCAAATCTCACGAGTTCCTGTTCAAATATTCTTCTAGAATCCCTTGGAAACATCTAGGCCCATCACACCTTCCTCATATATTACATGCAATGGACTTGTTCCCTTGCACCACCTGGCCTGGTTCAACAACCACCATAATTTCTCATTAACTTCTACAACTATCCTCGTACTATCACCATGGATCCTTAGTTGGTAGTCTCCAATCATTGTCGGATGTCTTCTGACTCCTTAGTTGTCATATCGACTGTGTTTGTTAACTCTATTTACCTAATCCATCACACTTAATAAAACCTATATTTTTCGCCAATTCTCTTTCCATTCAGTTGGCTCGATTTATTTATTCCTTCAACCAATTACTTCCATTCGGCTATCCTACTTTTCTAGCCTTGAAAGATAGACTTCCTTCGACCTAGAGGTCATTGAATTTTCCCTCTGAATGACTCCTATTGTCTATTCTTGACTACTGAACCTGGATCAGGATTCCCTTGCATCAGTCGCCCTAGGTTGAAAAGAACTCGACTGCTCCATCAGCTATCTAATATCTTCCTCTGGAACCCAGGTTGCTTCTTCCATACCTTTTTATTTCCATCGAACTAAGTACTCCTTCATCTTTGAATTCCTCATCTGACCTACCTTACATTCTTCTAGTACTTTAACAATTTGATCTCCCTATTAACCTGACATCTATTCTCGTTAGTCAATGGTCGGTTCTCCTTCCCTGGCTGACCCTCCTTCGTAATTGTTTAAATTGACAACATTAAATGTCGTTAACATTGTCAACTCTTCCGACAACTCCAAAACATAAGCATTGTCCGAAATTTTCTTGAGGATTTTGCATGGGCCGATTTTCTTGAACTCTAGTTTGTCATACATTCCTCTGAGAAACCTTTCCTTCCTTAGGTATGCGTAGATCAGATATCCCTCCAAAAAGGATTATAACTTCCACTTCTAGTAACCTCTCAGCTTATACATTGCACTACTCTTTCCCAACTGTATTTGTACTTTTTCATGTATTTATTTCATATGCTTGACAAACAATTTAGTGTTTATGCTTTTCTGCATCTTTGTAGGCATCTCTACTAAATCTCTCACTCCATGTGGGATTCTTCCTTGCACAATCTAGAGTGGGCTCAATCCCGTTGACTTGTTTATAGAATTGTTCTATGTGAACTCCGCTTGTGCCAAAAAAAATTCCAATTTCTTGGGTTGGTCGATTTTCACACTCCTCAACAAATTCCCAAGATTCTTGTTTACAACTTCATTCTATCCACCAGTCTGCAGATGTTATGCAAAATTGAACCGCAATTTGGTATCCAACTTCTTCCACAAGGTACTCTAGAAATGACCCATAAATTTAGTTTCCCTATCCAAAATTATGCTCTTGGAAACCCATATAGTCTCACAATCTCTATAAAAAAAAGAACAACAATATTCGTGGCATCACTTGTCCTTTGACAAGTGATGAAACGTGTCATTTTTAAGAATCTTTGTATTACAAAAAATATGGAGTCATTACCTTGCTTCATCTTTGGAATGACTAGCACGAAATCCATGCTAATATGCTCCCATGGAATAGTTAGCACTGGAAATGATGCATACAATCCTCTATTCTGACTCTTCCCTTTTGCATGCTAAAATACTTTTCATTATCGATCCCACTTTTTCACATCGATCAACAATCCTAGGCAATAGTATTTTTCCTCAACTAGAGCTCTGGTCATATCAACACCAAAGTGCTATGTTGATCCTCCACTATGTAGTTCTCTGATCAAATTTTATTTGAATGATTCGCAAGGAATACACAACTGATGTCCCTTAAGCATATATCCTTCTAGAATGAAATAGTCCAAGTATGATGTCATATCAATACTCCATGTTTTTTTATTCTGTATTCATATCAATACTCCATTGGCTTCATATTCTGTATTCACTAACTCTAATCCTATTGCCCAAATTGTTGTCCTATTCAACAATGCTACTCTTCAACTCAATGCATTGGAAAACCTTTTTTCTTTCATATCTTGTGTCATAACACAAATTTGTATCCTTACAAGAACTCTACCCACTTCATGTGACTTTGATTCCACTTGGTATGAGTATTCAAATATCTCAAAACTTGATGGTCTGTGTACAACAATAAGTTCCTTGGAAACAAATAATTCCTCCATTTCTTCAATGCCTGCATGATGGAAGAAAATTCATGGTTTTGGACCAAATACTTGTGCATGGCCTCGTTAAGTCTCACTGAGGAATGTGATTGGTTGGCACTCCTAGCTCAACACTACTCCAATTACTATCTTTTTGCATCGCAATCGACTTGGAAAACTTTGTGGAAGTGGGGGGGAGAGATTACACCAACCTCTTATTTACCTTCTACTTCAATTTTCAAAATCTCTTTGGGTTGATTTTATCCACTAGAATTATCCTTCTACATACATTCCATCAACTGTGCACATATCCAACTGAAATATCTGATGAACTTTCAGTAGAAACTAGTAAGTCCATAAAAACTTATATAGTCAGTCACATTCATCGGTATTGGCCACTCCAACATAACCTTGAACTTATCCAAGTCCATCAACAACCCTTGTTGTGAGATGAAAAATTCCAAATACATCCACTCTTCCATGAAGGAACACTTCTATAGGTTTACCAATAACTTCTCCTCCTGTAACCTCTGCAATATTTATCGAAGGTGTACTAGGTGTTCTACCTTTTTCTGGCTAAAAGTCAGTATATCGTCGAGGTAAACTATGGAAAATATTCCCAAAAATGGTTTTATACTTCACTCATCATCCTCGTGAACGTGCATTGTGCATTAGTTATCCCAAATGGTATAACCAACCACTCGTACAACCCTTCCTTTGTCTTGAAGGTTATTTTCCACTAATCACCATCTCTAATCCTTATTTGGTGGTAGTCACTCTTCAGATCAATTTTGGTGAAGTATTTGGCTTCGATCAAGAGATCAAGTCGTCCATCCTTGGAAATGGAAACTTGTAATTAATTTTTATCTTGTAGATGGCCCTTGAATTTGTGCACATCCTTCATTCTTTTCCTTTCTTAGGTGCTAGTATAGCTAGTATTGCACATGAACTTAGACTTTCGCTAATAATCCCCATATCCAACAACTCTTGGATCTACTGGTTCAACTCTTCATTCTGGGCCTTAGGGTCATCCAATGCATTGCTTTATTTGCAAGACTCTATCCTAGTATCAAGTTGGTAGGATTATTAATCCTCCCTTGACCATACTGTCTATTAGATTATGTAGCATAGCTTAGGAACCTTAATTAATTAATTGGGTCCACTAGTACCATTGGGTCCACTTGACCTAATGGGGCCACCTTTACCGGTTACTAGAGTGTATGGAACACTGCTAGAGGTTAACTGCCACTTACTGCATGTGCATGCATCAATTTGGGCATCTCCTTTACCAATCCCTACATTTTAGGAGCAACTAGGAGTCCCGACACCAACCTCCATCAGTTAGGTGGATTTGGAACTAATTCATACTAGTTAGCCCCCAGTTAATTACAGTTAGTTCACAATCAGTCAGCTAGTGCTAGCAATCCATGGGTAATGTATGGATGCATGCAGAGTAGGCATTTTTTCCCACCTACCACACTTAGTTGCACTGAGTTAACTAGCTATCACTAATTTATTAAGTTGGTTGGACATCTAGGAGTTGATGTTGGACTTCGATATTGATTGAGACACCATGAGTTAGATGGTCAGTTAGATGCAGTCAGATCTATTTCATAGATTCGAATTCACCCCTAATGGATTCGAATTCTTCCTATTTATAAACTATTGTAACAACAAATTTATATTGTGAATGATGCTGTAAATTCCTGAGCAATACTCATCCATTTCCTGTGTGGTTTGTTTTGTTTAGTTTGTATCTTCATTCCCCTTTTACTGCAAAAATTATTAGAACTATCTGCTTGAAGATCTAAATGGAATTCAAATTCTAATATGGTATCAGAGCCTTCTCAGGAAGGTTTCATGCTTGTTTCTCCCCATTGAACCTCAGAAGCAGCTGGGTTTCCATAGAAGTCCCCTATGATGATTTGCTAGCTCTGTATTTATTCAGAGCAGCAGAGAGGGCATGAAGGACCTTAAAATATGTTAATGTCAAGAGGAAAAGCATGATTCTAATAGTTCAAATGTCTTAGTGTGTTTTGCAGTGAAAAACTACAGGTGCTACGTAGCTTGCGTGAATTTTTTGTAGTTTTTCAGTCGAAGCAATTATGAGTTCTCAATATCCTATACCTCGGATCCTTACAACTTCCAATTATCTTGATTGGAGGATTGATATGCAGCTATCCTTACGAGACCATGGCTACCACAAGATCATACATGGATGGGAGGTTGAGCCCCATCAACCAGTTGAAAGGAACAAGTTTCTGAACTGTTGTGATGAAGCATTCAGGTACTTATGCACTAATATATCTAGAGATCTCCTCTTCCACCTAGAAGGATTGAGGAATCCCAGAGAATTCTGGGAGAATCTTGATAATTTTTTTAATAAACAAGATGAGCTCCAGGGACACATTCTGGAGAATGAGTTTGTATCTTTCCATCCCAGTAGTTTCGAGACTATTGAGCAATTCTTTACTAAATTCAAGTCTCTGGTATTTCAATGGAGACAATGTAGAATAGAACGGAAGGATGAGCAGAATGTCCTTTCCATACTCAACAAACGATGCCTTGAGTATTTTGTATTTCATTCCAAGTGAGATGGATTCCTCATTTGGAAAATTCCTTCATTAGATTCTTTTTCCGAGACCTTAATCAAGGAGCAAGACAAGTTGATTCGAATGGGAGTCATCAAGACCTCCAAAAATCAATCTCTCCTAGTTACTGAATCTTCCAAAGCACAAGCAAAGGGAAAATCAATGAGGAAGGAGCCAAAAGCAGCTAATTCAAAGCCTAAACAAAATCAACAATCTTTCAAAGGGGCATCCGGCTCTAAGAAGAAGAAGTTTGAAAATAAGTTATGTCCCTATTATGAAAATGGGTACCATATTGAAGATCATTGTATGAGGAAGCAACTTGATGAAATGTCAGCTTTGCTCAAGAAGCATAACATTTCTCCTCCAATAGCAAAGAAGCCTAATGAAGAACCATAGATAGAAGATGATTAAAGGTGTCATGCTTTGAAAGAAAGCCTTACACAATTTGTCGCATACATAATTGATTCTGGAGCTTCCAATCACATGGTTGCTTCCAAAGAATCCTTCTCTACCCTTTCACTGTCAAAGGGGCCTTACATTCACAAGGGAGATGATTCCTCGATTCCAGCAAAAGGAAGGGGCTCAGTCAGAGTGAAATATTATGAGTTCAAGAATGTCTTATATGTTCCCTCCCTTCCTGCTAACCTATTGCATGTTTATCAGATGACTCATACAGTCCCTCCCAAGAGAGTTACATTCGATTTAGAAACAGTTGAGACTACAGAAAAAACCACTGGATAGCATGTAGTGAAAGGTATTCCAAATCACTCTACCAAAGCTTATGAGTTCTCACATTTGTTACTTGTTTCTCCTCCTACAACTTTATTGTCTCATGCTAACAACACCAGCAAGATTTGGCATGAGAGATTTGGCCATCTCAATTTCAAATATCTGTAGCAACTCCACAATGATAAAATGGTTGAAGGTTTTCCCTCCATCCAAACTTCTAATGGAATATGTGTTGGTTTCTTGGTAGGTAAGCATCTAGAAAAGAGGTATGATGTTGGGAAGGCACATAGAGCTGCCTCTACACTTGATTTTATACACAGTGATGTAATTGTACCTATGCCCATAAACTCCATTAATGGTTGTAGGTACTTCCTCACCTTTATTGATGATTTTTCTAGGTACTGCTGGATCTACTTCATGAGACAAAAATCAGAAGTTTTCGAGACTTTTAAAGTTTTTAAATCTATGGTTGAGAACAGTTTCAATAAGAAGATCAAGTCAATAAGATCTTATAAAGGAGGAGAGTACATCAAAGGAGATTTCCATAGTTTCTGTGAATAAGAGGGGATTCGAATGGAATGCTCAGTTCCATACACACCACAGTATAATGGTGTGGATGAGAGGAAGAACAAATCACTGAAAGAGATGGCAACATTCCTTCTCCATGCCAAACATCTACCTCCTTCTCTTTGGGCTGAAATAGTAAATTATGCCTTGTATTTGCATAATAGGGTTCCCGACAAGTCAGTGCTTGGGGTCACTCCATTCGAAGCACTATGTGGGTATAAGCCCAATGTCTCTCATATGAGAGTTTTTGGTTCCAAAGCTTGGGCCAAAATACCACTTGACAAGAGGAAGGCCTTCCAAGTCCAAAGTAGCAAATGCATTCTGCTGGGATATGCAAAAGATGCAGAAGCTTACAAATTGATGGAGTTTGCAACCAGAATATGCTTCATTGAAAAAAGTGCCCAGTTTGAACAATATCAACTGCATGACACACTGCCAAAAGTAGAAGAAGGTATAACTATTTTTCCACCTATTTTTTATGATGATGATGTGCTACAGGTTTCAGATTCTAATGAAGAAGATCACATTCAACGTGGTCCTATTATTGAGACCGAATCTCAAGAGATTCTAGATCCATATCCAGTACCCATTCCTAATAAGAAGCCTAAACCCAGATGGGCTTGAATTCTTCTTGATGTAGCTAGAAGTGGTGCTGGAGATTCAGAAGATAGAAGAAGAACAAGATCTGTGTATAAGAATAATCATGCTGCACTATCTCTCACAGATTCACTCTCTACAGTATGGTGCAAGAAAGTTCCAGGTGGGTTCTACTTAGTGATGGTGAATGATCAGCTACATGGCCCATAGAAGAAGAAACTTGATTATTTCCTACCTTCACCATCCAGAAGAGACAAACAAAGTCATCAGTTCAGAAGTACATTGAGAGGTCCACTAATGGACCATGCTGTTGCATAGAGCTGAAAATTTGCAGCAGTGTTTTTGCTTAAGTTATTTTTCTAAGGAGGAAGCTTCTTTCTTCTAAAGATTGCTTGCAGTTTACTATTCCTGCTTATTTTGAGGGGGGAGGGTTTCCCATGATGGTTTCCCATGTTTCCTCGGTTGTATTAAGCAGCATTTTTATTTCCAGTCTTTTATATTGTATTTGGGTGACCTATGGTCTTGTTACCAGGGCCCACAGTTTTCCAAGTTAGGATTTAGGGGGTGTGTTAGGATTATTAATCCTCCCTTGACCATACCATCTCTTAGATTATTTAGCCTAACTTAGGAACCTTAATTAATTAATCGGGTCCACTTGACTTAATGGGGCCACCTATACCAGTTACTAGAGTGTGGGGAACATGGCTAGAGGTTAAATGCCACTTATTACATGTGCATGCATCAGTTTGGGTGCCTCCTAGACCAATCCCTACCTTTTAGGAGAAATTGGGAGTCCTGACACCAACCTCCATAATTTAGGTCAAGTTGGAACTAATTAGTCTTAGTTAGCCCCCAGTTACTTTTAGTTAGTTCACAATCAGTTTGCTAGCGCTATCAATGCATGTCTAATGCATGGCTGCATGTGGAGTTGGCGCTTTTGCCCACCTACCACACTTAGTTGAACTGAGTTAACTAGCTATCATTGATTCATTGAGTTGGTTGGACATCTGGGAGTTGATGTTGGACTCCGATATTGATTGAGACACCATGAATTAGATGGTCAGTTTTATATAGTCAGATCCAGTTGGTAGATTCAAATTCACCCCTAATGGATATAAATTCTTCCTATTTGTAAACTATTGTAACACTAGATTTATACTGTGAATGATACTATAAATTCCTGAGCAACACTCATTTGTTTCCTGTATCATTTTTTTTTCAGTTTGTATCTTCATTCTCCTTTTACTGCAAGCATTATTAGAACTATCTGCTTGAATATCTAAATGGCATTCAAATTCTAATACAAGTCAGGTGAGTGAAATATACTCCTTATCAGTGGTAATCCCATTAATAGCTCATCAACCAGTATGTTCTTGAACTCCTCTAACAAACTTCTCACTTCTATTGGAACGTCTTCCTTTGATTGATTCACATCTAGACCCTTTGGAATAACTGTGAAGTAACATTTTTTCCTCTTTTCCTCCTTCAAAAAATCCTTGGTTGAACACATCAACACTCTTTTATCCCAATATTTGTTTCAACTTTCATTTCCATCCTCATCCTCCTGCAAAGGAATTATCCTTTGTCGCATGTCATTCTTCCATAGAGTAACTTTATTTCCATGGCCATTGTAGATTATATTCTCGTCATACTGCCATGGTCATCCCAATAACAGATGGTAAGCATCCATAGGAAACACATTGCATAATACACTATCTTCCAAGCATCCAACCTTAATGTTGATTAGACATTTCCTGGTCATCATCACGTGGTGTCCCTTCTATAACCACAAAACTTTGTATGGGTTTAGGTGTGGTCAACACTTCATACCCAACTTCCCAATGAATTCCCTCGAGACTAAGTTCTATGTGCTTCCTCCGTCGACAATTGTTAGACAGTACTTGTCATCAATATTTACCCTTGTTTGAAAAATAGACTTATTTTGTGATGGTTGTTTCTCCTCTTGTCAGGTTGGTTTAATCAACGTCTACCTAGCCATGAGGTTTCAACCTCCTTTTTCCTTATTACCATCATCAGTACTACTTCCAATGGTCAATCTTATCTTTACATTTGTCTTATCGTCGATCTAATGTCTGGTATCCGATTGATTTGCAATGTGCGAATTATCTAGGTATTCATACGCCTTATTCCAGAACTCGTGGAACTTATAATAGACTATATCTTGTCTTTCAGCTCCACCACTTCTGGAAACACCTATTCAACCAAATGTAACCCTACCACAGTTCTCTCAACTTTCCCATCAATATTATGGTACATATTCTCTGGTCGTAGCTTCATTTCTTCACCTGGTATCCTTGGTGACCTCCTTCTTGGTTCCACTACCTTTCCCCTTGGTGGAGATAGTCCTGTCGAACCTAACAATTGTATTCCCTTAAGTGGTTGCATATTTTCTCACTAGTTTTTCTCCTGCTTTCAAGGCCAACTAGTAGGCTTCATTGACCATCCTAAACCATGAAAAGCACAATTTTTCTTTGACGACACACTTTAAGCCATTGGCATGTCTAGCGACTGATTTTTCACCTTGATCGGTATGTCCCAACATAATGGTGAGTCTATAGAAATCCTCCATGAATTATTTTACGGTTAACTCCCTCTATTAGAGGTTATATTATTTCTTGTATAAGAAGGTCATATAGTTAGTAAGAAAGAACTTATCCTTTAGCTTGGAAACCATCTAGTACCAAGACCTAATTTTATCCTTATCCTTCTTCACTCTATCATCCTTTACATTGTCCCACCACAACGAGGTATGAACTTTCAACTTTAGGTAAGTATCCTTCACCCTTTTAGGGTCCTCTATGTTCTCCGTGTCAAAGTATGTATCCATATCTTTGAACCAGTATATCAACTCTTCTAGTTTCAAACCTCCTAAGTAAGTAGGCACACCCATATTATCCTTACCTCTCAATATTCAACAAAAAATTCAACAATATGTCCTATGGTTCTTCCTCTTTTTCTACTTCTCTGATATTTCCTTCCTCCACCTCCTCATCATGTGGTCAATGGTTTCAGGATCATATCCTCGCCGTTGTGCTTCTTTAACGACTTTCAACTCACTTTTCAACATCCTCATCATCTCGACATATTCTTCAAATGTTTCACCATAAATAGTGACCCTTTCACCTCTATGTGGTCTTCTTCCATGGACTTTAACACCTCTTTAAGCCATAGTTCCTACTTATACGACTAAATCACCACTTCTTTACACAACTCTACTCAACCGCAACGGGAGTTGCTCTCCATGTCTAATTGAAGCTAAACCCTTAAACATGATAACTTCCTACTTTGATATCAACTAATGCAGAAACCTTATATAATGGCGTCAGTGGATTAAAGTACACAATGAAATTGTGAGGTGAACACCCATGGTACAATCGCACAACTTACCAAGAATTATGGCTTATAATGAATTTAGAAAATTAAGTTAGATGAGTGTTACAACATAGGCAATGCTTTGTTTGGCTAGCTAAATCTCGATTGTACTAAGTGTTAAATTCAACACAATTACAATGGTGAGAGGATTATTCTTAGGTGAATATATCAATGTATCACAATCATTTTATTCAATGCATGGGAAGCCACCTCCTTCCCTCATTAACAATGTGTATTTATATCCCTCATGGCTTAATCGAATCTCGTGATTTTATTTTCAAATATTCTTCGAGAAGCCCTTGGAAACATTGAAGGCCATCACACCTTCCTTATATATTACCTACAACGGCCTTATTCCCTTGCGCCACCTAGCCTGGTTCAACAACCACCATAACTGCTAATTAACTTCTACAACTACCCTTGTAATGGAACCATGGCTCCTTGGTTGATCATCTCAAATTGTTATTGGTATTCTTCCAATTGCTCAGTCATCATCTTGACTATCTTTCTTACCTCTAGTGATCTCGTCCATCACACTTAATCAAACCTTTCTCGTGTGGCCAATTCTCATGTCGTTTAGTCAGGTCTACCAATTTATCCCTTCGACCGGTTTACTTCCATTTGACTATCTAAATTTGTTGGCCTCGATAGCCAAACTTCCTTCCTCCTATAGGTCATCAAATTTTCCCTCTAAATGACTCTCGTCATCTATCCTCAACTATTGACCCTAGGTTGGGATGCCACTGCATTAACAAACACGATATCTTTGCAACGATATGATGTAAGTAATAACTATTATATTTCTCAATAATTATTCTATTTCTCTACTCATCAAAATAGGTACCATTTTCCAAGTCATGAACCCTCTTCTACAATTCATGTATGTTCCCATAATCTTTAATACCATAGTATAGTCTGCTTCCCTTCTTACTGACATTTTCTTTGGTGCCAACTTTGTTAGAATAATCAACCCATAGTTAGCTACCTTAGACATTAAATTAATCATTTTTGTCTTATTTGCCTAGTTTCATGTGTCCCACCTTATGCAAGTTGTCATCTACCTATCCATAGTGGTCAAACTTGCCTATTTTGACTCATGTAGCGCTTGGGAAACCTCAAGGAATCAATTCTGCTTTATTCCTGGCCTCCTAGGCGCCCTTCTGCTTTTTCTGCTTTATTGCCTGCTTTTTCAGTGCTTTAAGGCAATTGGGAAAGTTTGACTAGGTCAGGTTAACTAGTTTTTTTGTCCTCCACATCCTCCACTCTTTTCTCCTATGAAAAGCATGTATAAGTTGTCCTTCCATCACCTTTTAGCTTTCCTATTTTCTTTTTCCAATTCGTGAGCTCCTTGATTGATTTGGAAACTACTTTATGCACATATGGGGGAATTGCTTAATTTTAGTAAGCCTGCTTTTGACTAGATTCGAATTGCCTCCTCATGCATTCGAATCCCTTATGTAATTATTTATTGCAGTAGCCTATGTTGTTACAGGGTTGGCTATTGTACACTGAGTTAATACAGTTTAGTGTTCAACTCCATATTCAGTCTCTTTTGTGAGTGATTTTGCATGTACAATTGATAATTGTTGTGAGTAAAATTGTTCTATCACTGGGTTCAATTTCCACATGGTATCAAAGCCATTGTAGATCGATTTCTCTCCTTCAAAATTGTTTTGCAGGTTCAACATCAGTGACTGGGAGCCTTCTATTGACAGCCGGGACAAATTTCTAAGCTATGGATCAATCTCAGAAGATCATCTTGGAGAAGAATGGCATCTCCCTTCCAGACAGCTCAAAGAAGAGAGAAGGAGGATCAACTTCAGAAGACAAAGAGAGAGTTCATGCATTTGTTGCTAGCACATCAATCTCACCTAGGTGAGAGTTCATGCATTTCCTCATATTTCAATGAGTCGGGACAAATATGCATTAACATTCATAGATGACTTTTCCAGGTATTGTTGGGTTTACTTCCTGAAACACAAGTCTAAAGTTTTTGGCCTCTTCAAAGTATTTAAGGCTTTGGTTGAAAACCAGTCTGGAAGGAAACTCAAGGTCCTCAGATCTGAAAATGGTGGTGAGTATGTCAAGTATGAGTTTATTCAATATTTTGCAGATGCAGGTATTCAAATGCAGCATTCTATCCCTTACACACCACAGCAAAATGGTGTTGCTAAGAGGAAGAACAGATCACTGAAGGAGATGGCAACATGCATGATGGAGGCCAAAACTTTGCCACCAAAGTACTGGGCCAAAGCTATAAACTGTGCAGCCTATATCTAGAATAGGGTGCATCATAAAAAGCTTGATGGTATGACTCTTTTCGAAGCATGGTGTGGGCACGAGCCAGATGTGACCCATTTCAGGATTTTTGGCTCAAAGGCTTGGGCTAGAATTCCAACAGAAAAGAGGAAGGCTTTGCAGCCCCAAAGCCAAGAGTGTCTATTTGTTGGGTACTCTGAAGATTCAAAAGGGTACAAGGTGATCAATTTGAGCACAAACAAAGCCTTCATTGAAAGGTGTGTTCAGTTTCAAGAAGAACCCCTAGCAGCAATGGAAGTTGGAGAAGCCTCTTCACCACCTGAAACTATGAAAGTAAGTGAAGAGATTGTTGAACATGCTGATTCTGATATGTCTGATAGTGATGAGTTTATTGCAGATCCTAACAGACCTACAAGGCAAAAATGGGCAGCCAAGACTCTTCATGCAGCAGGAGAGCTAGCAGGG
The DNA here is from genome assembly GCA_001517045.1 of Pseudotsuga menziesii. Lineage (NCBI taxonomy): Eukaryota > Viridiplantae > Streptophyta > Pinopsida > Pinales > Pinaceae > Pseudotsuga > Pseudotsuga menziesii. Next base: position 83,044 of record LPNX010430392.1, read on the forward strand.
AATCCCAATGACCCTAGGAGGACTAGATCTCAATTTGAGAGTGGTCTTTGCATGAAGGATCCTATGTTTGTTGAGAAATGCTATCTGATGGTGGAATCAGATCCTCAGACATATAAATATGCAGTAGGAGATCCAATATGGCAAGCAGCCATGAAGGAAGAGTTCAGCTCACTCTAGAAGAGCAACACTTGGGAGCTGGTAGATCTTCCCGCAGGGAGGAAGCTAGTTCAGTGTAAGTGGGTGTACAAGACCAAATTTGCTGCTGATGGTTCACCTCTGAAGTACAAGGCCAGATTGGTAGCCAAGGGCTACTCACAGGTTCATGGCATAGATTACAATGAGACCTTTGCACCAGTGGCAAAGATGGACTCCAACAGGCTAACCTTAGCCATTGCAGCTTCAAAGCAATGGGAAGTACATTACATGGATGTAAAGTGAGCCTTCCTGAATGGATATCTCACTGAAGAGATATACATGCAGCAGCCTCAAGGATTTTCTACTAACCCATCTCTTGTGTGCAGGTTGAGAAAGTCATTGTATGGGCTAAAGCAAGCCCCCAGGGCTTGGTATGCCAAGATTGATAGCTTCTTGCTATCAATGAATTTTGTTTGGTACAAATCAGATCCAAATGTCTATTTGAAGTTAATTAATGGTTCATTAATGATCATTGTGTTATATTTTGATGACCTTCTCATTACAGGAAGCTCAAAGGATGAGATTGCTTCCTTGAAGGGTGCAATGAACCAAGCCTTCTCCATGACAAATTTGGGGCTCTTAAGCCAATTCTTGGGGCTTGAGATTGCTCAAACCAAACCTGGAATCAAGGTGCACCAGTCCAAGTATGCCTTGGATTTGCTAAAAAAATTCAGAATGAAGGATTGCAAGCCAAGCAAGACTCCTTTCCTTTCAGGAGTGAAGCTGGAAGAAGCTGATTCTTCACCTATGGTAAACAATTCACTGTATAGGAAATTGATTGGATGTTTGTTGTATCTTACACATACTAGACCTGGTATTTCTTATGCAGTAAGTGTGGCTTCTAGATACATGGATCAACCTCATGAGATCCATTGGAAAGCAGCCAAAAGGATCCTTAACTTTGTTCAGGGAACAAGGACACATGGGATCTTCTATAAAGCAAAATATGATCTTGATCTGATTGGGTTTACTGATAGTGATTGGGTAGGTGATAGAATAGATAGAAAGTCCACATTAGGATATGTGTTCATGCTTGCAGAAGGGCCAATCAGCTGGTCAAGAAAGAAACAGAGTGCCATTGCACTCTCATCTACAGAAGCAGAGTACAGAGGAGTTGTAAATGCAGCAAATCAATGTTTATGGTTGCAGGGGTTACTTGGAGAGTGTGGCTTCGAATCAGAGTACTCAACTACCATCTACTATGATAACCAGAGTACCATTCGAATCTGTAATGATCCAGTTCAAAAGCAGAGAACCAAACACATTGAGATCCATATGCACTACATCAAAGAGCTTGTGCATGATGGCACCATTCACCTACTCTTCTGTTCATCTTCAAAACAAGTAGCTGATATCTTCACCAAAGCATTTTGTAAGAAGACCTTCAGCAATCTCAAATCACTACTGGGGATTTTTTATCATGCTGTGAAGCATGAGTGAAGACAAGATTTCCAAATTTTGTTTTACAGTCCATGTTTAAGGGAGGATTTTCCCATGTGGTTTTTGCCTCTTTCCTTGTTTAAATGGACATGCAGTATGTAAAAGGGTGACTAAGCCTTGTTGCTAGGCCCTATAATTTTCTGATATATTACTCATAAGTCAGGCTTAAGGGGGGGTGTTAGAATAATCAACCCATAGTTAGCTACCTTAGACATTAAATTAATCATTTTTGTCTTATTTTCCTAGTTTCATGTGTCCCACCTTATGCAAGTTGTCATCTACCAATCCATAGTGGTCAAAATTGCCTATTTGTACTCATGTAGCACTTGGGAAACCTCAAGGAATCAATTCTGCTTTATTCCTGGCCTCCTAGGCACCCTTCTACTTTTTCTACTTTATTGCCTGATTTTTCACTGCTTTAAGGCAATTGGGAAAGTTTGACTAGAAGAGGTTAACTAGTTTTTTTGTCCTCCACATCCTCCACTCTTTTCTCCTATGAAAAGAATGTATGAGTTGTCCTTCCATCACCTTTTAGCTTGCCTAAGTGCTTTTGCAAATTCGTGAGCTCCTTGACTAATTTGGAAACTACTTTATGCACCTATGGGGGAATTGCTTAATTTTAGTAAGCCTGCTTTTGGCTAGATTCAAATTGCCTCCTCATGCATTCGAATCCCTTATGTAATTATTTATTGCAGAAGCCTATGTTGTTACAGGGTTGGCTATTGTACACTGAGTTAATACAGTTTAGTGTTCAGCTCCATATTCAGTCTCTTTTGTGAGTGATTTTGCATGTACAATTGATAATTGTTGTGAGTAAAATTGTTCTATCACTGGGTTCAATTTCCACAAACTTAACCATCTCTGATGGATGGCCATTTGAAAACAAATCTTGTAGCTAACTTTCAATCACCGTTATTCCTCCCTTGAGATTGCATTGTGAAAACTTTGCTTTTGCTAGTGTACCATGCTAAACTATCACTACTACAAACAAGGGGATTTTGAGACAATATTTTTAGACATTTGTCTCTTTTGTCTCAACTTATATATTTATTTTATTTTTCACCTTTATTTTTTATTTTAATGGCTAATTGTCTTTATCACATAATAAATACACAATAATAAAAAATAACTAGTCATGAGAATAGAATTATGGCCTCTAGAACGTAAATAGAGGTAAATCCTAGGTCCTCCATCCACGATTGTGGGAATGTATTTTTTATTATTATTTCTCACCTCATGCAAGAAGCTAGGGTTGGTATATGCATTACAATCCATTGTTTGCACAATCCATTTGCTTTCAAGGATGACAACTTCAAGGGTTTACACAATCAATTTATTGTTTGCAGTTTGCATTAAGGGTTTTCTGGATATTTACCCTTGCAAGTTGACCATGGTATTTATAGCCACTTCTCATAAATGATTGGAACTATAGAAGGAGCTCATCAGGTTCTTGAATGAGAGTCTTAGAAAATGCAAACTTCTACCTCAAACAATGACCTGTGAAGCCATGCTAGTGTGCATAAATAATTTGACACGGGGAGTTGTGCTGGTGACCATAAGATGAACGACACAACCATATGGATTTAAGAATGGGTGAACATCAAAATTTGTGGTTGGAGATTTCCAATCCTTACATGGAGCCGTAGGAGGCAAGTTTCCATCATTACTTTTTGGCAGCATCTTTCATTTCAGATCCATTCAAGGTATGATCCTATTTTATTCGAAAATCCCCCCTCATCAGGCTTTCTTAAAAGAGGTGGATTTACTTATTTTTGAATTATTTGGGGGATCATGCTTCAGGTATTTCTTTCCTGGTCCTCATAGGTTTATGATGCATAGCTCTGCATGCTGGCTTGATTTTCAGGCTGTGACCATAAGATGAACCCATATAGAAGTTGAATCATGATATGTATGCAATGAGAGATACTACACACATGATTCAAACATAGATAAACTCTATGAAAAATAACCCCATAATTGACATTGTTAGAGATAAGACTTTGTATGGAGGGAACATTCAAAGGGCACCACTATTTTTTTCAGTATACAAGATCATTCTCACCATGGATACAATTGGAAAGCTCATATCAATTTGGTTCTCGAAGCTCATATAGCTTCGAATCTAGTTGGTGGGTTTTTCTTAATATTATTATTATTATTATTATTCTGGAGACTAGAGCTCATCTTAGAGTCTAATTCAAGGGGTTTTTCCTAGATATTTGGTCTAAGATCATTGACAGATTTTAGGGTTTCTTCTATTTGTATATTCAACTAATTGGAGGTCATATTTTGGAACATTTTATAATATTTCCCATGTAGTGATTCTGAGTGGGAGCTAATCCTCCATTCTTTAGAGAAAAGGGTTGCTCAAAACTTTATCTCTATAGAGAAGAAGACAAAAAAATGAGATTCAGGTGAATAAAATCAAGGGGAGGATTTCACCTTCATTTTTTGGGTTAGGGTGTAAAAGGTTTCCCCTGCAGTATTTTGACATAAACTCCATGCGGGTTTCCCTTGGAATTTTTTGATGCAGACTTGTGTTTTGATGCAAATTATGAATCCTTCCCCCTCAGGATCTCACTGGAAAGCACCCATATTACAGATGATTTAACCTTATTCTTGTTGGAGAAAAAGGCATAGGTAAGACATAAATAGGGTTTAACTTTATTTTTGTCCATCTTAAGTTTCATTTGGTTAGAGTCACTATTAGAAATATTATCCTTTAGATCTGTGTGTTCAGGATTTGACCTTTCTTGAATAGCCTAGAGAAGATGAAGAGATTAAGTCTTTATTTAAGGCTTGTACGCAATTAGAGCTAGAAGCACCCAGAAGCACCCATCAAAATATGTGGCATATGTTGTCTTTAAACATTTTATTTTCCACCAATGGATCAACTAGATCTATTTTTCTCCTTGTTTTCCATTGTTTAATGGGGTTAATGCAATATTTGCAATTTCTTCATTAATAAGAGGGATTTCTAATGTTAAATTGATTTTGGAACGAACAAACAAAGTAGTTATGAATGTATGGGTGTATTAAATAGACCAAAAGAAAAAGAGAAGAATCCAACTTAGTTCATCTCTTAACGAAAATGTAAGTTTAATTTTCTTTTTCTCAAAAAGTTAATTGTTGAGTTTCATTTTCTCAAATAAATATAGCATTAATGTATCATAGTAAGAGGAAAACTACCTTACATCTCCAATAAATATGCTTGACACTCTATTTTTTGGTACATCATACAACTGCCATTTGTATAGCCTGTTAATTGGAGTATACCTTTGACTTAATGACTATTAAAGGAGGACATTCATCCAAGCTTCCTTCGTTGTACATGACCAGGATAAATAAAATATAGAATTGGGTATAATGTCATGATTATATATATGATAAATATAAGAATCCTTTGATATTGTATCACACCCATGTTTCCTTATACATGTAGTGCTTCTTATGTTCTTTTTAATCGTTATGCATTTTTGAAAGCAAACGAGTTAAAAGTTAATGGATGTTTTATACTTATATCTAGAGAAATTCTCCTTTTTCACATTTTATAAATCATCTACTGAGTGGTTATAAAGGAAATGGGAACCGAGCCATGAAGTAAACCCAACAAGAAATTCATTGACTATTTTCCATGCCCTCTAACGTAGATATGGTTGTGCGTGTTCAACCTAGCTTAAATCCTGATTAGTAGACTATTTTGTCGTCTTTCCTGGCAGTTCTTTCCCACGCGAGCTGCAAGAGTATGTGGAATCTACAACCATTCACAAGAACACTGCAAACCATAATTAACCATTCTCATAAACCCAACCATTATTGATGGGCAGTGAGTATTGGATTTATTTGATGGGCGGTGAGAATTTTGTGTTGTTCAAATCACAATTCTAAATTCATAAATAAATTCAACGCCCTAAAAAAACCCCAAGGCAGAGATGCAAATGAAAAGTTGAGTGATTTACACAAAAAATAATACCATAAATAAAAAAGTATTCATACATGGTAACAATGTATATTTATATATGGAGAGCAACGGTGTTTTAACAATCAACCTTTCTTGAATCAAAATAAATATATATGGAAAAAAAATGCAGATCAACCCCATTCCAACCATAGTTTTTTTCTCTTTTCACAAAGTTCCCAGTAGCTTGTTCATGTTTAGGGAATAAGAAATACCTGTGTTAATTTGGGCTTGGTGGTGATTTTGGATGCACTTGACCTCATGTAGAGAAAATCTCTTGTGCATCACGAGACTTCTTCTTTGTATTAGTTTTGTTGTCACCTTGAATGGATTTTTTAGATTTAGACAGGTATTGTCTTTGTTGACTTAAGGGAATCCTTATTTATATGGTGTTTCCTATACATATTTCTTGTCTTAGGTTTTCAGAGCTACACCTTAGAGCATTGCGCAATGTATTAAGGTCATATTATTCATGGATGCATTCCAAAGAATTCAACATGTGAATTTTTCACGAGATACAATAAGGTGTTGAGGCATTGAACAAGGTATTCTGTCATTCTGCTTCTTTTGTTTGTCCAATCCCTTATCCTTTGATGAAGATGTTCCTTTTTTTTCTTTGGGATTGATAAATTTTTCAATTGAACAAGGAGAGAAATCTATATGTAAGCACCCAAAGTTGCTAGCTCTTATAAGGGATGCAATTTTTTTGTATCTTGATGCAATTTGGATTGTCATTGATCCCTTTGATTTTGTCCATGGTATGCAACATTGTTCTTAATCTATATCATCATCTGAGTATGAAGTTGAAACTGCAACTGGAAGCTTTTTTTAGTTGTGTTATAATCATACTTGCACAAAGCAAGTACAAGGCTTCTTATCAACAACAGGAAGTTGCAATGAAAGCAACAGTAGAATTCTGTAGAAAACCAACATATATGTTTGAGATGTATGCAAATTTAGACTATGATGTCACTTGTGCTAACATATTTTAGGAGCTTGAGAATATACTGTCGGTTAGTGCATTTTGTAATACCCCATGTGTTAAGCCCCAGACATATGTAATATGTAATTGTTTATTATTATGGCATAGGGTTCTAGAAAAAGGGTCTTTAAGGACCTAGAGACATTATTATTATTTTGTAAATAATTAATTAATGAAACAACAGGCACATTGCGGACCACTAAAAGAGTATGGGAGGCCTAGATCCACAATGTGAAGGGGAATGGGGACATTCCTAGCACTTTAGAACTTGTTTGGTTGATTTTGGTCCATATTTATGCCTTAGTGGCTTTATTAATTGATGGTCACTCAAACATTGTACAAGTGACCCAAATTTTGATTAATTTATCCTATGTTGGTATTATTTATCCTAATTCATGATTTAGTGGGCCTCCTTAGTGTTTGGGTGGGTGCCACTTGTTGATTGAGTCCCTTTGGAGGTTTTGTAACTCCTTGTGTAAATCCTTGTGTAACTCTTTTGTAAATCCTTATGTAACCCCCCTTTTCTATTTTGGGAAGATGCCTTGGCTTGTGTGACACCTCACCTCACTAATTTTGAGTTGGGTGGAGTGGATTGGAGTCATTCTCCTTGAAATTCGAATTGCTTGGGTTGGATTAGAGTTAACCTCTTGTGGTTGAATTACCCCCCTTGAATTTACTCATGTTGCCTTACCATGGTTTGAGTTTTACCCATTGAGTTAGAATTACCTTCTTTGGTCTATAAATAAATGTCTGATATCCTTGGTTTGGGGGTTGTTTTCCATGGTTGTTGACTATGGTTGTTCATACCTTTGATGTTCCTTTGTTTCCACTAATTTTCTTTGTCCTTGACCTGCACATAAATCCTTATTGTGAATGGTGATATCTTGATGGCCTAGGGGGTCTGGATTACCATTGCACCTGGTAATGGGGTGGAAGAGGAAGTATGTGGTGAGGAATAGTGTTTTGGATTCTCAAGCTGATACTTGAGTTATTATTCAGAGCACCTCTATTTTGGATCTTTGGCCTCAACTCGGGGGTGGCCTGTCAAAGTGAGATCTGGCTTGGCAGTGCCAAAGGCTAGGTGGAATGTGGTTCGGATGTCTGGATGATGCTAGTTGCACATTGATAATATAAGTGATTTATCTCATGTTTATTTAATTTACTTGGATCTGATATGATTTATTTACGGATGCACATGAAATGTTTGATGAAATGTATGAGTTATTTGTGGAAGAAATTTATCATAGAATTCAATCTATTTATGCAAGTAAATTTTATGAAGGAATTGGAAACTCATTTTTGGGATTTTGTGCACAAATTGTTTAAGAAAATAATTATTTGGTACCTCTACTACGAAACTGATATTTCTTCCCCTTTTCATTATATATTGTGCATTTCGATGGTGCAGTATCCTTGGAATGGTTTAATACACTTCTCTTTGATGCTTCTACCTTTTATTCGAAAACTAGTTCTTCGATCGGACTATTTGACATAGTTTGGAGAATTATCACATGAAGTGTTGGTAAAAATGAAGTGTTACTTTTATGTTTATATCTAATAAATAATATTGAAATGTGTGTGAGAATGTGAGGATAAATATTCTTGGTAGTGTTGGGGAAATGTCTACCGAAATTCTAAATCAATTTCCAACTTCTAGCTCCTTCAATGGAATTGTTTTGAGTAGATTTGTGACTTTGCATATGAAGTGTTTGACAAAATGTTGGAATGAAATATACCTCTATTATGACTGATAAAAAATGTTATTATATTTGGAATTGCATTTGAATTATTCTACGAGCTGTGGATTTAAATATTCTAGTGATTCCTAGGATTACTAGTTAATTCGGATGAGTAGAATTAACTTATTTTTTTGGATTGTTTAATGGAATGTATATGGGTGGAAAGATACAGCCATATGACTGTAAGTGATCCATGATATGATTTCCATGAGATACAATATTCATATATGTAACGAATATAAAATAAATATTAATTAAATTAGTTAATTACTAGTGAAAGGGTGTAACCCTTCACTATGTTGGCTCAAGCCATATAAGAGGCGAGCCTATTGTACCTTTTTTATCATCATCCAATATATTATTTTATTCATATTCATTATTACAATGATAGTCAGATTCGACTAACAGACAACCGGATTCGGTTGCTCCAATATATCTCTCTTTATTTGGAATTTGGAAAGTTCAATTGAAAACTATGTACATTGCAGTGAAATTGGTAAATAGTTTTTGGATTCGAGTCTCTATTTTTGGTAAAAAATGAATGTACAACCATATGCTCTGTTATTGGTGCTTTACTTGTGTTGTAGAATGCTATTTTCCATATCTGTACCTTCACCTTTGTGTGCTTCGAAACTCGATACGATTGGTTTGATTGAATTCTTGGCAGTGTTTATTAACTAGTTGTATTGATTGAACTTGAAATATCCTTCGTTTATGTACTCAGATCAGATCTGCAAAAGTACTTTATTTTTATGTACATGCATGCTTAAATATGTGTATAATGGTTTTAGGTTCATGTTTTGGTTCATTGGCATGGTTGTGTGTCGAATTGGTGCAAGACTAGTTGTTAGTATTAAACAACTAGTTAACTAGTTCTCGTGGAATCATTTTCATAATTACTATGTTTAATTAATTGGAAAATGACAATTAGCCCTGATTAACATGTTATTAGGTGTTAATTAGCCATTGGACTTGATAAATAGTGTTTAAGTGATAAACAAATGAAATTATAATAAGTGCCATCAATTATACGCTAATTGTCGTTAAGTATCGTAATTGAAACACTAATTACTAATTAATCATGATTAAGAGTAAATGGCATTTAGATGTGGAATTTATGTATGAATTGGATTGGAATGGATATTTGATGTTGCTACAAGGTGTTATTAATCCTTTCCAGTCCTTGGATCAGACATTTGAGTAATTATTGAATTTATTTTAATTTATTTGTAATTAAAAGGACTTTGTCATGAAACAAATATTGAAAAATATTTGTTTAATTAATCCATTGTGCTAAAATTATCTAATTAGCATTAGAGAGTTAATGATATGTCTCTTAGACCCATTGATATCCCCAGGGGACATTACAAGTGGTATCAGAGCTTAGGTTCCAACACTACGGCTGTTGGGCCTTCTACAGAGTTATTATCTTATGTATATGTGCATTTGGAGTTTACAAATGTGCTTACTAAGATTAAGTTAACCTCCCTTATGTTAATAGAAGAATAAGAAACCTTACTTCAGAGATTAATTCTTTGTATTCCTTAGAATGAATTAATATTAAATGTTGGTTGTTCAATAGATTGATTGGTGATTACTATGTGGTGCATATCTAATAATTGACTTTGACTTGATTGGTTGATGCTTGTGCATTTTTCATCTTTTATTGCTCATTCAATTGTTAATATTGAAATGCTTCTTGTAGTATGACTTATTTACTGGTACATTATGATTATGAATTGATAAGTAAATAATTGTAATTATAATAGTATATGTCCTAGCATTAGTTTAATGCTAAGTTATTACGATGATATAGTTCTATTATTATTAATATTAATATAATTTATTAAGTGGCATTTATACCCTATATTGACTTTGTATTCTCTATGGATGGTATGCTTTTATAGTCTTATTTATGTCACTTAGATGGTGGTAGTTACATGGATGAGTAACTTTCTTGCTAGTATTAGGAATCAGACACTTGTTTAAATTGTGTTTTTCATTCTCTTTTTATTTTATGCATGTAGTATGTTTTTATATTATTTATTAATTATTACTTTGCTAAATTATCTAATTAGTTAGTGGTGGAATTGCCACTTGGAGGTAAGCATAGCTTTGGGATATTTTTGTATTCTATTATTTAATTAATTTACTCTCGGGTTAGTGGTAACATTATTATTATACTAGCTATCTTACTAATTTATTTATAGAGTGGAGAAAATGAGCCACTTGTCCCCTAATGGTTCATATTCTCTTTTATTTTTATTTATTTTGTTTATGGAGATGTAACTCCTTATCTATTTTGGAGGATAATAAGTCACTTCACATTATCTTTTATTTTAATTATTTTACTTATGGAGATGTAACTCCTAGTCTATTTTTGGAGTAAATGAGCCACTTGTCTTCTCTTAATATTATTTCGTCCACCTCTAGCCAAGTATGGGAGAGATGTTGTCACGTTTGTACGTGATGCTCTAATAAAATAATAATAAATTTTATACCCAACATGTGGGTCTGTACAAAATTAAAATTAATAATAATAGTAAAAATTAATTATCCGCCAAAAACATTATCATCCAGATAAAGAACACAATATGGGGGATATGTTGTAATGTTCATGCCTAACAAAATAATAATTAATTAATTAATTATCAACAAACAAATGTTGAAACCATATGCAAGGCCTCCTAAACAACCCATGGTTTTATTGTGCATGGTTCAGTAGGGCCTTGCAAATGGTTTTAAAACCATGTGCGGGGCATCCTAAACAACCCATGGTTTTATTGTACATGGTTTAGGAGGGCCTTGCAAATGGTTTTAAAACTGTGTGCAAAGCCTCCTAAGCAACCCATGGTTTTATTGTATATGGTTTAGGAGGGCCTTACACATGGTTTTAAAACCATGTATGAGGTAGATGTTTTCATTTAGGATAGTATTTTTTTTTAAACCAAAATGATTAATTTTATTTATTTTTATTTAAAAAGGAAAGATTGGGCTTTCACCCAATTCCAATTTGTTCCAAAAAATACAATTCCTTACACCAGAATGAGATTTTGTCATGGAACAGAATGCAATAAGCAAGGCCCATCATTCACACATAACATTCCCGAAGGGAGGAGGCATCCTTGATTTGCTTTGAGGTTTACCAGCTTATTCAAATCATGGAGAATGTGATCAGAAGTAACTGAGTCATAGTCCATCAAGATGAAATGCAACCTTTGCATGGTCAAATTCAGAAAAAGATTATTGAACATTGAATCCGAGTTTAAAATTTTGATGATGATTTTAGAGTCTCCAAACATTTGCAGATTATTATGCCTTGCTTCCTTTGCTAGTTGACATGCTTTCAAAAGAGCAAATAATTATGCCTGATTATTTGTATTTTCCCTATTCCCCAACTAAAACTTGTTTCTAATTTTTCTCCTGGATGAAATATCAAACCCCCTGCCCCAGCTTTCCCCAGATTTCCTTTTGACGCACCATCAAAGAATATCGAAGTCCTATTTTTAGATTTCCACCAATCTGAAAACTCCTTTTCTGAGAGCCTGATCTGCCAAAAATGTTTGATGACAGGTTTACTTAAGCACCCCTAAATTTTATCCACTGATTTCATACCAAGACAATTTTGTTCAGCTTCTAGATTATTTCCAGGTATTTGAAGATTTCCTATTGCTTCTAATAGAAATGCCTTAGCTTTAGATGCTACAATTTCAGGTTTCGGGATTTTGCCGTTAAAAATCATATCATTTTGAGCCAGCCATAATTTCCACCAGATAAATTTTGGTATAGCTTGCCAGATTTTTCTCCAAGCATGATTGGAAGAAAGGGCACCACGATATCTTGATTGCCAATTTTTAAAAAGAATGACGGGCTCAACATTTAGAGGAAAAAAAGAGAATGATAGGCCACACAGAACTAAAGCCCAAACCTTTTGAGCAAATACGCACTCAACTAAAATGTGTGCTGAAGACTCAGCAGCCTAAAAACACAGACAACATCTAAATGGTCCATAAAAACCTTTTTTGACAAATTTTCACCCGTTAACAGTTTTTGATGAATTACAATCGAAGTGAATAAATTAATCTTTGGAATGCTGGGTAGACTCCACACTAGCTTCCAGATAGCTGCATTGTGGGAGTTAGAGGAATCCACTGCACTGGCATGCGTTGAAATCTGCAGATGAGAGTAACCAAAAGCAGCAGTATAAACTCCAGATGATCCCCATCCCCACGAGTCTCTACAAAATAGATGGATAGGAGTCTTTACTTTTAGCCTGGTTAGTAACAGATTTTGATGGTCAGAGAGATTAGGAAGATCATGCTTTGTCATGAGAGGAAGAGACCAGTCGATCCAATTTCCTTTGGCATCCCATGAAGCTATGTCGGTCAATCTGTGGATTCCTTTATTTGTTAACCAATTTTGGATCTCAACAATAGCATCATCAACAAGAAGTGGATCATGTCCATTTATTCTATCTTCCCACAGAAAAGTCTTTCGGCCATTTCCTGGAATGCGATATCGATGTTGAACAAAGAAATCAAATACTTTCCTACATGAATTCCAGATAATTGATCCTTCAGTGGTGTTTTCCATTTTAATATTCTTTAATGATCCGTCGTGAAGGTACTTTTTCCATAGAAACTAACTAATCAGGTGTTTTGTTAGAAAACAACTGCCATAAAATTTTTCCTCCCATTGCTATGTTGGACAATTCTGGATCTTTGAATTGTAATCCTCCATCAAGAAGAGGTCTTTTTACTGTTTCCCAATTAACTAGATGCATACGGTGTTGATTTCCTTTCCCACCTCCCCATAAGAAGTCTCTGAGTAATTTAGAAATCTGATTCATAATAGCTTTTGGTGCTAGAAGTAGAGAGGATTGATATATAGGAAGCGATGAGAGTACTGACTTAATCAGAGTGACCTTTCCTGCCTTGGTTAGCCAATGACCTCCCCAAGAAATGATCTTTGCTTTAATCTTACAGATGATTTCCATCCAGAGAGAGGGATTGTTTTTCCCCAAAGTTAAAGGTAGACTCAAGTATTTAACCTTGTCCCAATAAGCATATCCTTCAAAGCCCAAGATCTAAGATATTTTATCTACTTTTGATTGATCAACATTCCATCCGTATACTGCACTCTTTCGGTTATTAATGAGAGCCCTTGATATAATACAAAAATGTTGCATAATTTCATAGAAAGCTCTTGCCATTTTTAGAGATGCCCCTCCCAAGAGCAAGTTGTCATCCACAAAGAGGGCATGGTTGATAGCTTCAACTCCTACTACTGCAGAAATGCCCGGAATGATACCATCTACTTTTCCTGTTGATAACTTCCTACTTAGGGAGTCAACCATAAGAATGTACAAAAAGGGAGACAAAGGACATCCCTGTCGAAGACCCCTCGAGTCTTGAAAGAAGTTTGTTGGTCTGCCATTTACCAATGGCAGTATCCAAGGATTGAGAATGCAAGATTTTATTAAATTTAAAAATGCAGAGTTGAATCCAAAATAATGAAGAACGGAAAAAAGAAAAGAGTGCTTTACCCTATCAAAGGCATTTGCCATATCAAGTTTAATGAGCATGCCCTTCTCTTTCCGAAGAAAACTGGAATGCATAGCTTCTTGAACTTGAATGACATTATCTAGAATATGTCTCCCTTTTAAAAACCCTCCTTGAAGAGGAGAAATTAGTTTCTCAAGAAAAGGTTTAAGTCAATTTGCTAGCAATTTAGAAAATATTTTATAGGACGCGTTGCAGAGGGAGATAGGTCTAAATCTATCAAAGGAAGAAGGATTGGCTTCTTTAGGAAATAAAGCAAGAAAAGTGGAATTAGTGCAACCCCCCACTTTGGCTTTAATATGGAAATCTTTTAACATTCGGAGGAGATCTTTCCTAATAACTGGCCAACAAATTCTATAAAACTGAAAGGAGAACCCATCAGGTCCAGGAGCTTTATCTGGCTCCATGGACCAAATAACGTCAATAATTTCTTGCTCCTTAAAAGGCTGCATTAGCTCATCATTTTCTGCTTCACTCACCAAGCTAGGGATGTTGACCAAAAAATTAGAGGTAATATGAGGATCAGAGAGTCCATCTTCCTTGAAGAGGTTCTGAAAATGAGTTTCAACCAGCTGTTTGATTTGAGAATTTCCTTTTACCACTTCACCAGATTGGGAGTAAATTTTCGAGATATGATTTTCAGAAATTCTAACTCTACATTGCTTGTGAAAAAAGGAGGTATTCCTATCGCCATCTTTCAGCCAAGTACTTTGAGATTTTAATCTCCAATATTCTTCTTCTCGCTTGAAGGCCTAAAAAGAAATGGACTGTGCATTTTGCTCTTTTGCTAGTAAAGCTGGAGTTATTTTTGTTTCTTCCATTTCCAATTGAATTTTTTCCAGGTTTTGTAAGGCTTCTTTCCTTTCGCTGGTTGGATTTTTTTGAGTAAGTTTTACCCAATTATTAAGCACAACTTTAGTATTAATAAGCTTCCTCTCCCAGACATAATTTGGAGATCTAGCAACTGGAATTTCCCAGGCCAAGATGACAGTGCTCATGAATCCATCTCTATCTTTCCATAGTGGACTGAATCTAAAAGGAATGGAGCCAAGGTCCTCTTCATTTTCAATCTGTAATAAAATTGGTTTATGGTCTGAGGTGATCTTCAACAAGATACTAGAGTATATTACTGTTTTATCTGCCAGTAAGAAGCTCTGAACCAGAAAATGGTCTAATCTAGAAGAAATGTTGGTTGCTCCTAATCTATTATTTGACAATGTAAAATTTCCTCTTTTGGGTTTGAAATCAATTAGCTCCCACTTAAGTATGAAGTTATCCACCCAGTTCAACATGGGATCTCTCCCATAGACACCGCCAACTTTTTATTTAGCATTCAAAATTAAATTTAAATCTTCGACAATTATTAAATTTGAAAAGGAGTTTGCATCGAGAAAGGGTGCCAGTGAGTTCCAACATTCTCTTTTTTCCTATAAATTGATAGGCACATACATATTAAAAATTCAATACACTTTCTTACTTGGAATATGACAAAGTTGAGTGAAAATCCAATGCTGCGATTTCAGGGAATTTTCCAAAATAAAGTCAATTTCGTTCCATAATGTGGCTATTCCACCAGCAGTGCCTCTGGAACTTACTGCCTTACCAACATTCAATTTCCAACTCTTGCTACTAATGGAGAGTAAGATTTCCTCATCAATTTTTGTCTCTTGGAGCATAAGGACATTTGGAGAGGCCATTCTAATGAGATCATTCATTGGTTCAGATTTTGTAGAACTTCCAAGCCCTCTACAATTCCAAGAGACACAATTCATCATTTGACGGAAGGGGTTGGGCCTCCTTTTGCAAGTCTGGCCCGAGTGTTCCTACCAATGGACATCTCTAAAGTTGATTGACTTCCCTGCATCTTAATTCATTCGGATTCTTCCTCCCGAACCATCTTGAGAGATTTCTGCCCTTTTTCGGATGACTTGCCAAGAGGATCTTCATCTAAAGAGCTAGAATTATCCATAGGTTTCTTTTTTTTTACCATTTCTGCATAAGTAGGAGAATGACCTTCCACAGGTGTGTTGAGTTTTGATTCAAGGCCTTTATCTTCTTCACTTGTTTGGATTTGAGTTTGAGGGACTTCTCCCTCTTCAAGAGTTTGGTCTTTGGGAATGCTCAATACTTCAAAATTGTTTTTAGTTATTGATTCTTTCATAACTTCTCCATGTTCTTTTTGTCCAGAGGTATTGCTGCTTGTCCCCAATTCTCCTTTTCGTTTCTTTTATTTATTTCCTTGCTTTGCTGATTTAGTTTTTTGAACTTGAATCCATTCATCTCCCTTTTCTTTAACAACTTCTTCTTCACCTTTTTTCTTACAAGATCTGGCAAAGTGTCCGTAACCATGACAAAACCTGCACTTAAAGGGTAGTTGTTCATAGTCTAGCTCTTGTACATAGGTCCAATCTGCTATTGTCAATTTAATAGCTTTGGGTAATCCTACCTCCAAATCCACTTCAATACAGATTCTGGCATAGGTATATTGATCTCGATGATCAGCCCTATCAATATATTTCCCCAGGGTGTTTCTAATAGATTCAAGGGCTCTTGGATTCCAGCAATGAAGAGGAAGGTGCGGCAACCTAACCCAGAAAGGGACCACTGAGGGAACATCCTAAATGGGATCAAAGTTTGAAGACCATTTGTTCAAGTAGAGTCCTTAGGGAACCATGAAGTATGGTCCATTTCGAAAAATCAAATCTCTATCAGCAGAATTTTCAAAGAGAAAAAGATAATATCCCTTACCTATCAAATTGTTGCAGATGCCTTCTAAAATGAGAGGTTTCCAATTCTGATGAACCCATTCTGCAATTGTCTTAGGGGAAGGCCAAATCCCAGTGAACTGGCCAATGAGACCCTAGTCAGCAATGTTTATAGCTGTTTGACAAGTTTCCACTGGTAGGGCTACCGAGGGAATATTTTCAAGCTTCTTTACAAGAGTTTGTTGAGTTTGAGAGAGTTTCCTTTTGCTTCCTAAATCTGTCAATATTTTGAAGGCATTTAGATCAGGAATAGGGGAAGAGCCCCCTTCATCCTCCATGCTCCCAAAATAGAACCACCAAAAAAGAATCAAATAAAACCCACTAGCGTTGAGCTAATCAGGCTTAGCAAATGGTTATTGGATTGCTCCAAGGATGACTCCACCAGGATCATAATCGGAGAAGCTCGAGAAGTTGATTGAACAAAGAATCCTTTGCAAATCAGACTCAGCAGTTGATCACTGGATTTATCCAAGGATGAAGCTGCACCGGGATCACAATCAAACTCTTCTTCAGCTGAGAGTCCTTGTCAACCAGCCTTCGCTGGACTAGCAGACACCAAAATCACCGGCGGTAGCAAAGAGATTTCTGCGCACCCTTACCAGAACGGCCAGTTGGATCGAAAAGGAGATGAAGCCTCCATGATCAAGAATTGAACAAGATTCAATAAGTAGAGAGAGATGGATCTATTAGGTGGGAGTTCAGATAGGCAAGCCCTTGGTCCAATCACTAAGATCAATCCGAAATAGAGGCGTCAAAAATCTCAAGGGAAGCGATCCCTCGGCATCAGAGAGTGGAAGATCTAACTCCAAAGTCCTTCCGATACTTCGGCTCAGCAAGAAGTAAATTCTTCCGAAATGGCGGAGTGAAGGGAACAAGAATTCCAAAAAACAAAGTAGAAGTGCAAAGAATGTCAGCAAAAAAGGATCGACGATCTGATAGACAACTTGGCCCAATCACAGAACATCTGAAATAGCGGCTTCAAAAAGGTCATGGGAAGCGATCCCTCGGCATCGGCGAGCAGAGGACCTAACTCCAAAGGCCTTCCGATACTATGGCTCGGTGAGAAGAAAATCCTTCCGAAACTGCGGAGCGAAGGGAACAAGATTTCCAAAAAATGAAATAGGAGTGCAAAGAATGTGAGCAAAATTGCTCGGTGAACAAACTCCGAAATTCTTCCGAGATGGCGGAGCGAATCCATTGAAGATGGACAAATTCAGCTCATCCGAGAAGCCAACCAACGACCAAGAAGCGACCTGCAACTTGGAAACTACACCAAAAAAATTATCTTGGAACAAATAAATCAAGGACTTTCTTGATGGCCAAATGGGATAGCTCAGCAATCCAAAGAGCAACCAACGCGCAGGTTCATATCCAAGATCATGGAGCTAAGAAACGTTCTTCCTTCGTGGAGCTATCCAACAGAAGAGAACCCATTCTTAGAACTTCAGATCCTCGACACTCTATCCAAACACCAGTCTCTTGATCTTGGCCACTCCTGAAAAAATCACAAAGAACAAAACGCATAGTAGAAACCTCCACGTAACACCATACCAGAGGAGAAGGAACCAAGCTGGTACCTGATCATCAACCCACTGCAGCAACCTATCCTCTCAAGAATGGGTCCTCTAGATTAGAACACAAGAAAAAGGGTCTCCCCTTCATTTAGGATAGTATTGCAGAGTTTAAAATAAAGGTTTTTTTAATTATGGGACTATGAAATATAACTATTAAAATATGTTTTTTTAATAGTTAATAATTTATAATAATAAAAAAATTTCAAAAAATGTATTTAAATAAGTTTTTTTTCAATTATATTTTAAATAAGGTTTTTAAAATTTAATTGAAAATATAATCAATTTATGGAATAGTATAATATTATAATGTTTTTTGAATAGTAAAAATGTTTTTAAAAAGTAAGGTTTTTAAAATATAATTGAAAATATAGTCTATTTATTAATCGTATATTATTATAATGTTTTAAGAAATTTAATATTTTAATAATTACAATGTTTTAATAGTTATAGAGTTTTAATAATTTAAATAGTAAAATAGTTTTTAAATTACATTTTTCCAAATATGTTTTAAATAATTTTTTTTAATTAGAATTGTAAATATAGTCAAATTGAAAAATGTCATATTTGAAAATATGTTGAGTTAATTTCATTAGCATTTCATTAACATGCACAATGAGTTTTTTCTTTGCATAGTTTTCAGTGTATGGTGTATTAATATTAATGCATGAATTAGTATCTACATTGATTGGTTCTAATGGTGTATTAATACCTAGAGAGGTTTGCATCTACAGAGTTTGATCCCTCCCGGTGCTTGATAGAGCCTAGGATTTGGATCTACGCTAGTTTATTTCATTTTGTGTATAAGTAGTATTGTAGTGTAAGATAATATTATATATATGACATGGACATAAATATGTATACTATGATATGGGTTATTTGTATTGTTGTTCAAATTATATATAAGAATAGATGCATCATTATATATATGAACGCGTGTATGTTTGTATATACTATAATATGTATTTTATTATATGTAATCGTTTTTAGTATTACATGTATGTTATATTGTGAAAATACCATATGTATAGAGGTGAACGTATGTAATGACGTAAGTATAAAATTTGCAAGTGTTGAAGTGTTAGGAGGTATTTGGGAGTGTTAGAAAGTATAGTGTGATCAAAAGTGTTATGTTAGTATATATATATATATATATATATATATATATATGTTATAATACGTATCTAATATGATAGTATTGGGTTATGTAATTATTGCTATAATTGTACTGATATTATGCAAACAATCCAAAAATATCACATTGATAATACATACTTACAAAGAGTAATTTTTTACAAGAAAAGTCCTTGTTGTAGCTATCTAGGGCCATCACTTGGGAAGCAGACCACAAAAGGGTAGCATTTCCCCTTAATAAGAAGACCTTATTTTTTTCTTAAAAATTATTATTTGCAATCACTTAAAAAAATTGGGATAGAATTACGATCCCGCGACAGGGTTTTTATGAGCATATTGTTTGTATCATGCAATCAATAGTCATTCCATGTGCTCTTGAATATGTTAAACACTTAGTTCGGTGGTCAAAGGGTCTCTCTGGCGGCTAGAGAAATGTAGGCCATTCTTGCAAGGATACTTCCAAATCTTCCCAAGAAATAGGGGAGATGTATTTTCGGTTAGCACATGAAATTTAAAAATTTTATTTAGAGCATAGAGAAGAAGTTAGAGATTATGCCCTTATATCATTGCAATATGAATGGCATACATTTGCACTGGTGACACATCTCCAAAATTGGTGTGTGTGTCTATGTTCATTTGTATTTATGCATCTATTAATGCAATGAAAATATGTATGGTATAAATTTAGAATACTTAAGTTTGTTTTCATTATTATTTGAATTATTCCCATTTATCTTGTTCACCTAATTTTGATAAGTCCTTTTTCAAGTTAAGTATGTTGGCATGTATCCTGATTTTTGCTTATAAATTGACATTCATAGGTTATGGTGGGATTGGTGTATGATTTATGTATGCCAATTTTACTTTGATTCAACATAAAAGAAAAGGATTCCATTAGAGAAATCAAGAAGCACATTGGAAATAAGAACCTTAAGGTCTAGATTCTTGCACTAACTGTGAGTATTTAGGAAAATGCTTATGCATAATATATTATAAGTAATTTTGGTTAAATTAGGAGCAATTTATGATGATATATCACTTTTCTTATTTAGTAGGTTTTATTGATGATTGATTGTCATTAATAACTTAAAATATATGCTTGTTTATCTTTGCAGCGATTAGAGACTCTTATAAAACAATTGTGGTGACAATGTTCTTATATTTACAACCAGATTTAAATGTAAGAGAAAATATATTGGTCATGCTAGATATGTGGTAAGAAGCATTTCGGGTCCAAAGGGAAAATATTGGTGTTGTATCGTGATTTTCCACACCTGATACATCATGCTTTGATGGCCTACTCATGTCCCTATGCAGACTCCTTTTACCCCTTTTTTCTCATGAGTGACCCTGATGCTCCAGTGGAACCCCTTAAAAGACATTTTTATATGTGTACATAGGTCATGAGTCTATAACCCGTGTACATCGATAAATATGCTAAAACAAAAATTATTTGGAGTTTCCCCCACCAAGTAACAAAGGACTTGTCCCTTCACCTTCCATATGATGGGAAATGCTCCACTTCGACCCTTCACTTCCTATTGAAGGGCTATATATTGAGATACTATGAAGCATTAGAGGAGGATCACTTTGGAGAGAAAATATACTATATTGGAATTATGCCCCATTCTTATGTACTTGAGTCTGCATCCCTTTTTCCTTGAAGCAACCATTAGTGCTATTTCCCAAGCTTGCTTTGATCTTTGTGAGCTTTCCTTTGTATGGAGGATTGAAGTGGTGGAGGCCTAGGTGGAGGAACTCAGTTTCTCGATTTTGACGAGGTGTTTACAGAGTTTGTCATCTTTATCTATGTTCATATTAATAGAAATATCCATTTTTCGTCGATTGCATGTGTAATTATAAATATTTTATCCATGGATGTAATTACTTTGGTTATGTATTGGAATATAACATCCTATATTATATTCTAACACTTTACATATATCATGCTTGTATATCTTGTTGTTGTTGAGGGAAATGTGTAGGTACAAGTTTGATTAAAATCTCAATGGGGATTGACTTCGAACGTTCAGAAAAAGGTACACTCCTTTGTCCCTTAGTGTTAGTTTCTCTTGTATATTTAGCATGCTTGGAAATGAGTTTGTTTCTGGTGTCATCCTACCTGATGTGGTCCACCCCAATCCATAAGAGATCTTCTCTGTAACAACTGGTAAGGATTTATAGTCTTTTTATCCTTCATTTTCTAAGGTAATTTCAATGTGAGTTTACTTTAGCAATCATGTATGTTGAACTGTAATATTCTTTTACGTCAGGAGTAGTTCTAGTTTGGTACATTTGTTTATACTTGTTTCCTTGGGTTATTTAACTTCAATGCAATAAATTTATGCTCTTGTGGATTTGCCTTTGTTTTTAGTTAACTAAACCATCAAGGATACTTTTTTAATGAGTTTTTCTAAAGTTGCATGTTAGGTAAGATAACCACTTTAGGAAATATGCTTTTTCTCCCAAAAATATGCTACTCATTATGTGTACAAAATGCAAATGTTGTTACTTTATTTAAATTAAATTGTATTAACATTGAATATTGGTTCATGGTAACAAATTTTGATCATACAGTTTACAACTAGTCACTAGTTGTAAGAAAACACAAATGAATACATTAATAAGACTTGGTTCATAGTAGTGTTGTGGAACATGGACTTGGAAACGACTCAACAAAATTGGTAAACAACAAAAATGCATAAAGTTGACTTTTTCCCAATCTAAATTAAAATATAAACTTCAAACAACATCAAGTATAAACACCACTTGTCCCTTATATCATCACTCTAAATTGAACTTCTCCCTCATGTAAATAAAAATTGCAAGTGAAAATGGGCAAAAACAAATCGCTAAAATGTGACTTAGAAATGATAAATCTACCCATTCCAACAATTATTTGAATTTTTTTTTGAAAAAAGGTGGCATACTCATTTTTTTTCAAATAACTCTGATTCTTCTAGTTCTTTCCAAGGAGGCCAGTTTTTTTGTATGTGAGTACCTCATTTTGGAAAGGATTCATGGTTTAATTGTCGAGTCCTACAACACTGGGTCATAGCAAGAGCTAGGATTGATTATCTCCAACATTTCTCATTCTAAATTTTTAAGTATATGGGATGATTTTTATGGTCCACACTGAAATAAAAAATTGATATTTCCCTACTGATTTTACATTTGCAACTACCTAACATGATAAAAATTAATGGACCATGATTATAAAGTTGAAGCAAAGGAACTTCTTGGCTATTATACCAAATTCAATATTGGGTAGTCTAGGGAGTAGATTTTTAGGGAATCAGTGAAGCCCAACACAAATGTGAGTAATGGTAGCATCAAAGGAATTGTTGATTGTTGATATGGTAAATTCATCTAATTTTGACTTCAAAATAAGTTATTGTGCTAAGGAGTTCATAGAAAATAATGTGGATAGGAGCAATGCATTTGGAATGCAAAAGTATGATTTATCTAAGGTTTTCTTTACATAACAGGGTTTCTTTCTTATTTGCATAACTAGTATTTTGATATATGGGGAAATTCCAAAGGAGTCCATAGAATTGATATAGGAACACTACAATTTCCAGTCAAATTGCATGTTTTTTTTCAAGGGATACCTTGCAAGAAAACCCAACAAATGCTTCTCCACATTTGTGGATGGCATCCCTAGTTGAACCCATTGGCGTAGAATAGTGTGCATAACCCAAGGGGATTCAAACCAGGAACTTGGTCGCATGGAGCTAGCCGAATTCCCTATAATGTTGGTAGAAACTAGTTGAGAGTTAAATTGCATATGCCCTGACATGGATATGTTAGATTATCATTGGAAATTAACTCTTTATTAGGGCTCTATTGCATAGAAAAATTGAATGCCTACACCACCGTATTATAATTTTATGAGATGTTTGTAGAAGCGTTCCATTTAATGTGCCACTACTTTCAGATAATTACTTTACTATTTCTAAGCTTGGTGGATCTCAAGGCTTTCTTTCTTTCAACGTCGATAGAGTTTAGAGTCTTATTTTTTTGGTTGAATAAAGTACACTTATTGTTTTCTTTGACTTAATACTTGTGACTTGTTTGATGCAAATGAATATTCTAGTATTATTTGCATGATATAATGAAGCAATGCATATGTTTCTTGACATTTATTGAGGTTATTATCTAGCAAAAAATTAATTTCTTGTATTGATAACATTGTGGAGGAGTAGAATTTCTGCCACATTCAGAGAGTTTTGATCCAATATTCACTCCTCCACAAACACAAATGATAACTTATCCACCTCAAATATTTGAATCTCTAAGCTATGAAAATGAAGGAGTTGAGGCATCCCTAACTTCTGATCTTCTTGGCCTTGGGTGTGTTTTGAAAATAATTTCATTACTTTTTGCATTGGCACAGGTCTAGGCATCTCTAGTGTCACAATTTTTCTGTGCTAATGCTCGTGGGAATTTTTTTAGTCGATTTATTATCTTTGTGTTCCCTCAACTTGAATTTATTTTTTGTTATTAACTTTTTGCCTTCTCTATTTTATGTTTATTTGAAATTTGAGATAAATGTTCTTCTCTATTTTCATGATCATGTATGGTGCAAGTTTACCATTAATCAAGAGTGTCTTATTGTGGCACATATGAAATTCATTTGTCCATTTTACAAGTCACGTGTGAAACAAAGATGTCCATTTAATGAAACCTCCAATAACAGCTGCAGTTAACATTATGAATAGTCTTATAATGTTTCATATTAGAAATTGACCATTGTTAATGAGAATCTTTAAGAATATAACAAGTCATTTTGATATGACACACCCCACACACCCAGTTTTTGCAAAAGGCGCACCTATAGAGTATATTAGCACCTATTCCCACATACTTTTCCACTTACATTTCAATAGGCCTATATTATATATAATGACCATTTGAAGTGGATAAAATAAAAGTTGCTCTTATATTGGAAAGTATAAAAGTTTCTAATTATGCATATGTTGATGCAACTTGACATATATTCAAAATGTTTGTGATATTGTTGATGTTTTAATGCAGATGATAAATGCTTTGGATCCTCGTAGTAAGGAGGTATGCTTATATATATATATATATATGAATGTATGTATGTATGTATGTATGTATGTATGTATGTATGTATATGTATATGTATATATGTGTGTGTGTGTGTGTTCTCCTCTTGCACATTAATGTTGTTTATGTATGTTATTGAGGACGATAAGATGGATGAAGCACAACAGACTTCAATCGAACTTAATATTTTCTCAAGGATCTGCACCCACATTATTAATTTTCAACTCATAAGGTGTTTGAATCTAAAATGTAAACCTGACTTCATGAATACCCTTTTGAATGTCATATATAATCTGCAGATACTTTGATCCATCTCTGTTAGTAGGACTTTGTATGTAATGTGTTTTGTATAGTCTGATTTGTTAATGTTTCTTTCATTGTGTCTATGTAACTTTCATTTTTGGTCATGATGCTTAAGTTGAAGATTGGTTCCCATAGTGGGAATCATTATTTGGAGTGTATCATAAGGTCATGCTTGGAAAGCAACAATACCTTTGTCATTTGTCACTTATTCCAAGATTCTGATTTGATTAGGAAACATCTGGTAGAAGATGAGAATCCATTTGTTATTGATGATCCCAGAAAGGTATTTGAATTTGTCAAATATATGTTGGCACACTTTAGTCGACAGGGATCTAGTCATTGTCGACACCCCTTTTCACTGTGACCTCCGTAAGCACTGGCCCGGATAGGTTTTCCCTGTCCAGCAACACCTATGAAGCAGATGAGGTCTCACATGAGATGTTTGAGAGAGAGTTGTACGAACCAAGTTTCCGCATAGGAGAAGAGGGTTGTGTGCACTAATCGTTTTTAATCACACTCACATCCAGAGATTCAGAACATTGGGGTTTATCCCATTATTCATTCAACATTATGACAGATCTATCATTGCACTATTCCATTAAACAAAAAAGATATCGACATACAGTACTTCATTCATCATTTGGAGACTTCTCGTCATTCAACAAGACATTAAGATATTAAATTGCACCATTTGTTAGCATTATTTGTATCACAAAAATAGTAAAATAGTAATCATAATATCAGACATCGCATCGCAACAAAACAGACCAGAATTCTAGCAATAATCTCATTCCATTAACTTCCGCAAGTCAACATACTTTCTCAAAATGCATCTCATTGTCGATGGGTTCAGACCAAAATAACAGATACAAAGATCCAAATATGTCATGACAATGATCTAAGACAAAATTCAAGATGATCTCCTACTACATTTCTAACTCTATATATAGGCTTGCGCCTTTACAAAATGGTCCACATACAACCAACTACCTAACTAAATCAGACCAAAAAGTACAAAATTATGACCAAGCTAACTCTTTTCAACTTCTTCGCCTTGCGCACTATTGTTTGACTTCGGTCGCTTGTGCACCATGCGCACCAAATCCTCCTGCCAACATGCCCCCAACATAATATTATGGCTCACCATCAAGCCACGTCAACTAGAAATGGTTTATGTGGTGATATTTTTCTTGAAGTCATCATACTCTTTGTAGAATTCATCAATCACTTCTTTTGTCCTCCATCTGATTGTTGCGTAATCTTCTGCATCTTACTCCATCGAGTGTTCCACAACCTTCTCAGCCACTTGCTTGTGTCTCTCGTCAGTTGTCGTTAGCACATTCACAGCTTTCATGGATAATTACTCTCCAATCTCCTAAAATTTGTGCAATTGGGTCATGCAACGCTGATGTCACTCTTGCGCTTTACTTCCTCTTTACTGCAGTGCCTTCAACTCCACTGCTTTACTAACCTATACTATTGGTGGCATAATTTTGAGAGATGTTTGCATTGTTGTTAGCTATGATTTTGCTTCATGGAGTTGTGCATCAAGCTGTTGTAGTTGCTTGACTTGAACCATACTCATCCAAAATTGTGTGGTCGCATGTAATGCCCCAGTTTTGACCTTGGTTACATTAAAAAGGTACATGATGTATATATTGTAATTAATCGTGGTGTGGAGCTAAAGGCAAAAGCCCCACCATCGATTTGGTTGTGTATGTTTTGGCAATAGGGATCATTGCCAATGGTATATCATGCTTTCCAGCACATTATAGTTTTAGGCATCATGTAAATATGCACATCAATTAAAATAAACCTACACCCAGCTACGACGGTGCAACATTAAATGAAAAGGGCATGGTTCCTAAGGTTAAGGGGGGGTTGTCCAACCCGTGGGGGTCATTGGGAGTTTTCCATGTGTCGGCCACCCATTTAAACTCTACTGTCTGTTAGTTGGGAGCAGTTATTGCCGAGTAGTGGTGGGTGTGGCAGGACTATCATTCCTTGCCCATGCGCCCACTCCACCAGCAAGCTCACTCTTCCTCATGCGGAGGGCAGGGGAATGGTCACCACTCTTCCACCCATGATTTTGGTTTCTCCCTTCTCTCGTCGATTACTGGTATCCATGGTTTTTCACTGTGGGATGGGGGGGCTATGTTCTTTCCTAGCCTGTGAAGAGGATCAATTTCCCTTTTGTATTATCAGACTGTGTGCATGTGTGCTACCCTCACGGATTTGTGGTCTGTGTACCTGTGTTTCTCCTGTCCGGGATGAGAATTAGACCTTTTCATCTCCATTTGGGATTTGTTGTGAGTTTGTGTTTCTCTCGTTGCTACAGTGGTAAAAGCGTGGCTGTTGTCTTCCCCTAGTTTTTGGGTTGCTATGTATGCAAGCACCTTTTTGGGTTGCTGTCGAGTTTTTTGGCCACGCTAGGGCCAAGAACAACTCTCAGTTGTCTTGTTGACTTGAGCTATGTTCACCTTGTCATTTGGGGTTGTCACCCTGTTGTTTTTATCTCCTCACATAGCTGTGGACTGTTTGTTTTACTGCGGTATGCAGTGGTTGGTCTTTGGATTGTTGAGAGTAGGATTAGAGGCTGGGTATGCTTGAGAAAAAGGGTGTTTGGAGCCACTCAGACAGAGTTAGACTGTTGGATTTCTTCTCCACAACCATTGAAGAGTATAGGAAAGGGAAGTCAGGGCCTAAGGGTCTGTGAAGCAGAGAAAGGAATGATTCCTGTTGATGGGTGTGTGGATGTCTAAGAAGTCAGGTTAACTCTAGTGTAGGTGTCCTTAGCTCTCCATTGAGGCCACCAGCTTAGTATTTAGCCTTTCCTAGCTCCTTGACGGCCTGATAAACCCTATTATGTGGATTTGGCTGATTTGTTTACCTTGGCTATGTGTAATCCTACTTTGACCCTTATTCCTTGAGGAATCATGCCCAGCTCGGGGGTGGTAGTGTTGCTGAGAGATTGATGAGCACGCTGACCTATGGTTGGGTGGAACATTGCAGTGACATAGCTGGTTGTGAGACGAATTCTTTTAAGATGAGTGTTCTTGACTATTCCATATCTGCATTTATATTTACTGCTTAATGAATATGATGAACATGTGGTATGCTTGAATGAACATATGTTTGTTTCCATTATGTATATGAAGGATTTTGCATCTTAGTATGTTTTATGTTTTAAGCATTTGTTTTCAGCATTATATGCATGTTCATGTTCATGGGGCTATTTGCCCGGAGGTTTTTGTTTGTTTGGTAGCGTCCTCCACACCGGTTAGAGGGTCGGGGATGTTATAGTATGGTATCAGAGCTAAAGGGTTATAGCATGGGCCTGAATGGGTCATGAAGATGCAGTGACAGAGCTATGTTTCAAGATTTGGGCCTTAGTGGGCCATGAGAAATAGTTAACAAAGGCAAGGTGCCTACTGTCCAGAAGAAACCAGGAAAATTCACAAAATTTTTTTATAAGTGACAGAACTATCGGCTCATCAAAAAAATTAGTGAGAAGTTCTTCCAATGCAGTGGAAAAGATAGTCTGAAGGATACCCAACAGACAGCAATCAAAAGAAAATTGTAGAAAGATTCGTGTCATCGGCCATTGGCTCATCGGGGGACTAAGGGCGAAGGTCCTTTGACATACCGGAATGTTAGTCCAAAGCTCACCCGCAGCGGAGAGGAATTTCAAAATTTTTACGAAGTAGTGAAATCATCGACGATCGGTGATGATTAGTTGATCACATCGCCAATGCTTAGATGATCACGTTGCCGATGCAGCGAAAAGTTTAGTGACTACATTGGAAGAGGTTAGCTGATTGGGCGCCACCGTTGCGGATGGCTAGAGGACGATCCTTCCGACGGATAGAGTCCCCAATCGTCGATGCCACAGAGGATAGTCGTTTTGACGGCTGATGCGATGGAAGACAGAGAAGAAAAGTTGCGGAAATTTTTATAAGTATCCGTCGGCAATTGGAGAATGTTAGAAGATCAGACTGCCGATGAACATCGAAAAATTCTAGTTGATCGTGCATCCGTCGTTGCAGTGGCTAGTGGGATATCCTTCAGAAGGATAGAGCCCTCGACCACCGATGCTGCAGTAGGTAGTCATTCCAATAGCCGATACATTGGCAAGAAATAGAAGATGTTTGAGTTGATGAAGCGGCGGAAAGAAGGTTAAAGATGAAATTTCAGAAAAATTTTCTAAGTATGGGAATTGTCGACATTCGAAGAAACTTAGTGGATGCGAGAGCCGCAGTTTCAGTGGAGATCAGCTGAAATCCACTGAAACGTCGGCCCAGCTTAGTCGAAGAAACACCCAATATGGGATTTCGACATCGGTGAGGACTAGTTGAGTGGATCGGAGAAAATTAGATGAAGGAACCGCCGAAACGTCGTTGCCGTCAGAAGAATTTAGTTGATGAAAGAGCTGCCAAGCAGCAATAAAAATAAGTTTTGGAAAATTCTAAGTATTGGACCCTC
Source organism: Pseudotsuga menziesii (assembly GCA_001517045.1). Classification (NCBI taxonomy): domain Eukaryota; kingdom Viridiplantae; phylum Streptophyta; class Pinopsida; order Pinales; family Pinaceae; genus Pseudotsuga; species Pseudotsuga menziesii. Next base: position 112,247 of record LPNX010430392.1, read on the forward strand.
GGCTCATCAGGGAACTTAGTCTGGTGAAATTCCGATGACTAGCGGAGGGAATAGCTGTAGTGTCGACGGGAAATAGATGAGGAAACAACCGATGGAGTGCCATAGGAAGGAGAAAAAGAAAATTTTTGCCGAGATTGTTCTAAGTGTCAAGGCTATTGACGATCAGCACATGTTAGTGGATGACCCCGACGAGTCGAGAGAAATTAGTGATCTTGAGTGCCGATGAAAGTCAGAAACGTTTAGTCAATTGGGAGTCCATCGTTGCGGCTACGTAGAAGACTAACCGCCCGACGTCGCAGCTGTTAGTGCTTTCGACCGTCGATCGAAATATTGCAATTGTTAGTCGTTCCAACCATCGACAGAGTTATGGCCATGAAAACCCTAGAAGGTCCGTTGGATGCCATTGTGGAAGCTACAGTTGTTGGAACCGCCGATGCGACGGATAAGGAAGGAAGATTTTTCGGGAAGAAAATTTTCTGAAAAATTTGTCCAAGTATTGGAGACGTCGAAAAAAATTAGTTGTTTGGATCACTGATGCGGCAGCAAACATTGATGAAGTTTAGAGGATTAGACCGCCAATGGACTTCATCGGAAAATATTAAAATATTGGAGCGCCGATTGGAAAAAAAAAATAGTCGTTCGTGTGTCCGACGTTGCAGCTGTTTAGTGGTCTATCCTCCCGATGGACAGTTGTTTCGATCGCCGATCAGAGAATTATAGTTGAAGAGACCACCGATTGGAAGGGATTAACAGTTGGTGAATCACCGTTGCGAAAACCTAGAGAACTAACCGTCAGATGAATAGAGGATCTAATCACCGATGCCATAGTGGCCAGTGTACTCGATTGCTGATACGCCGCAGTCCTCGACATCGCCGATAAATGATAAAGGGCTCGGAAGCTTAGACAGATGGGGATCTGAAACAATGGAAAAAGTTAGTTGTTTGACTGTCGATGAACAGTCCTTGGCATCGCCGATGCAGATCAGAAGCTTAGACCACTATAGGTCCGACACGCCAGAAGGAGATAGGTGAACAAACCGCCGATGGGCAGTGGAGGAAATTAGACGTTTTGATTGTCGACACATTGGAAAGATAGTGGGGAAGAGACCCGATAGGGAGAAAGAAAAAGGAATTTTTGGGTTTTTCAAAGTGGATTTTTCAAGCAGTTTTCAATTGTTTTTCAGTGGATTTTTCAGCAGTTCCAGGGCCGAAAAGGAAAAATAATTCTAGGTGACTGAAGTTGGCAATTTAGACCAAAATATAGTTTTGTGTTTTGCCTAAATTTGATGAAAATCATCATGTAAGAAGTAGTGTGGTTTTCACACCCGAGGTCGGAATGAAGCATATGGATAGGCGTTGGAAAGTGTATCCAACAGGGAACAAGGGGGAATCCCCAGAGTTCGAATGCGGTGCTGCAAAGTAATAGTGGCTGTCAGTATGGACAAACTAGCTGTTGTGTGGAAGAGGAGTTCCATGCAAAGATGAAGGATTTAAAAAGGAAAAAATCCTTAAACCCTATCTTGCTAATTATAATTACATTTATAAGTTTCATACATGAAATGTATGAGGATATGCCTTGCATGCATATGATATTACATGTTGGTAAGAGTAGTGAGAATTATACATTTATAATGAACCACTAATGGTAATTATTGCATTGGTGTTTGCATTAGTTGGAAAACCAACGATAACCTGGACATGGTTGAATATGTTGTTGATGCTGATGAATGTGACCAACAACCCTATGAAGAAAGGGATAAGGCAACAAGTCTAGAATCAAAAGTTGGTGAGCAAATTCTGCAATCTCCTACAAAGGACCAACCAAACTTGTAATATCAAGGGTGTAAGTAGGACCCATGAAGGTAAGAGTTTAATTATGACAATTGCATGGAGTGGTAAAAGCAAGAGGTCTCATACCATGTGCGTATTTGAATTTTATATTGCATTCATAGAAAAATGTGTCATGCTTGTATTATGTTGGTAGGATCTTAGTATCCCAAGCAAAGTAAGAACTGATAATCTTGATTATAGTCATGCATCCTCTATGAAGTAGTCATGGTTGGGCCATGCATGGTATAATTGAATGCATAGTATTCCTAAATCGATGCAAGGTAGCATTAAGTGGGTATGCATTAAAAGATTTTATAAATCTTGCAGTTATGCATTTAATGGATGCATATGAAAAGTATGAGTAAATATTGTAGATATGCATACATAAGTATGGGTGCAAATTTTGTGATACAACGCATGAATGCATAGAGATAGTGCATGAGTTATTATGAATAACTAATGGCTGAAATTATGAATTGATGACAATTCTGGAACCATTTCGAGAGTTGTTATGAATGCAGGATGGTAAATGCATGAATAGGGTAGTCAGGATCAATTGGCTAGCGAAAATGCTCTATGGAAGGGCAAAGTGGTACAAATGATACGCTTCTGAAGTAAGAAGTATCTAAACCTTTCATTTAAATTACATAAATGAGGGGATTGTACCCTGTAATTTAAAGTATGATAATGATTGCGTGAAGTAAACGATTTTTGGTAGTATTGGTGTGTTTAACAGCTAGAAGTATTTGAATTTGATAAATTCTAAAAATGCTTCAGTGATGGTTGTAGCAATGAAAAGGTTATATGCATCCATACTTACTAAGTGTTTGGCTGATTGAGGTTCAGGTTTCGGGTAGATTGTTTGGGGCATGGCAATTTGTGTAAGACCATGACAAAGGCTGAAATCTACCATGTGAAAGAGCCAAACCTTATGAGAAGAGTCTCATGGCTGTGAAAATAGTTTGTATGCATGATGGGTTGTTAATTTTGAATTGTGAGTTTCGGATTTAAGAAATTGCTGACAACTACTAATACTATTGGTTTGCATAAGATTGTGTCAGGTGGACGCATTGTAAGTGGGTATTCATGTTATGCTAGTAAGCATAAAACTATAATGGGCATAGTAGTGCTGTTTACAAGAGACCCACAATTGAGGATCACCTCATTTCTAAGCAAATCAATTTCTGTAGTAAATAGAGTTGCAAAAACTCATTGAATTTAATTACTAATGTCATTGCTTGGTTATGGAACAGTCAAATTTGGATTGTATTATCAGATAATAATTGACTGTTTGGCTATTCAATGAATGTGTTGGGGGTACACACTACAGGAAGATCATGTGTGATGGCCTGCAGGAGCCAAACTTCATGGGAAGGTTTTCTCTTATCTTGGAAATGGGTTTCGAGTGAAACTCCATTGGCCATTTTGGAAATGTCCCATCTGCACTGCATGTTTGGTAAGCAACATGAGTGAGATGGTATAGATTATGTCGGTAAGACATGTGTGGATATGAAATGTGAAAGGAGTTGGGATGGAAAACCGAGGGACTGTTAACTCAGAGAAGGGAGCCCCCATTCCTCCTTAACAAAGGAATACTGCCTCGGCAAATGGATAAGTGTTCTCTGACCCTAGCTAAGAATATGCATGTCAAATTGTTAAATTCAATATGCGGAGCATGTTTTGATTTTATTTCCATTATGGCAGATTGCATGAGCATGAATAGGGCCTACATGGCACACATTGGAAAGGGGTGCACACTTTATCGATGTCGGATCATGAAAGGGTTTTCAATATTGATTACACTCTAGGAAGTGGACGCACTCCTGGTGTCTCAATACTTGATAATGAATGATGTGAAATATGATTACAGTTATAGAGCAATAACGCTAATGAATACGCTTATATTGCTTGTGTTGTTAGGCTAAACAAATGTATTCTGGTATTGTACACTAAATGGACAATGGCTTGAGCTCATCCTACCTTCTACTAAAGAGCATAGAGAAGGAGACATTCCTAAGCGACTATCAACTCAGAGAAGGGAGTGGTCTCTTGTGTGATATGGGGTAGTGGAATTAGAGCTCACTACTGGAAATGAAACCTGGAAATGGTCATTTATTGTTGATATAAGCGCATGTGTTATTGTTGATGGCTTGATAAACCCAACTATGTTGGCTTGGATGATGATTGGTTGTTGATATAAGTGTATTGTTGAGATAAGTACAGGTGATTTGTTGATGGTCTGATAAACCCAACTGAAGGTTGGCTTGACTGTGCCTGATATATATATAAAAGGATGTTGTGAAGCAGCCTGTGTGCTGACCTAACATCCAAGTCCATAGGCGATCCCAAGGCTTACAAAGTGAAGCAGGATTGTGTGGATCAATGAGGAAACACACAATAAATATAAGTATTGGATTATTTTAAAATTCTTTCTTATGAATATGCATGTGTATACAATTTGGTTATGATGTTTTAAGCTCTTGTTTATGAGGTAAAAACTGATGGGAATAAACTGAACATGTGAATTTATTCAATGTTTGAAGATAGGTATCACTGGAAGCGATGACTATGAAAGCATCCTAGAGGTGCATGTAGACATGTGACTGTCCTGAAAAGCTCAGAATGAGCAGTAATGAAAAAGGTGCTAGTATGACTATGAAGGTCCTAGTAGCTGAGACAAACCATGCAGGGAGGCTCCATGGTTGAGAGGTCTGAAATAGACCGGAGACACTAAGTGTCATGACCAAGAGGGATTGGTCTAGTATTCACGGTGAAGTGAAAGGGGCCGAGAGCATGAAAATCCATAGCGGTGCCGTGGGTTCCAAGATGGAACAAAACAAAGAGGGGAAAAGCTCTTGCTTCTTTCTCTTGCCCTTTTGATTATATATATATATATATATATGCATTGTGAAAACAAAAGATTGTTGAATGCATGTATGACTGAAAATGGAATGTGTGTATTTTCTTAAAGTAAATTATGAATGCTGGAATAGTTAATTCCCTGCCCAAGAATGGACATGAATGAGCTCATGTGCCTGTTGCGAAGGCATGAAAAATATGAGTCTCCTTAATGAGACTTGGACTGTCATGCCAATTGGACAATTAATTGACTAATATTAATGCCTATATTATGCTTGGTCTAACAGAATTTCAATTATGCATTTCATAGGTGAGAAGACTGAAATCTAGTGTTGCACATTGACCATGGCAGTAGACCAAAAGCTGCTGGACTTGGCTGGAAGTCTCCTTCAAACGATTGCCAGGACCCAAGAGAATCTTGGAGAGATGCTCAACATATAGAAAAGGCAGATGAGATGAACCACCATATTTTTCAAGAATCTATTGGTTTGCGAAAGGAGGTAAAAATGATTCCGGGGGCAATCCATAAAGGCAAAGAAAGTGGATCAATGATGGGACATTCATCCAAGCAATCCGTTTTGAAACGTTCCAGGCATGAAGACTCAAAGGAAATTGAATAAGTAAAGATGAAGAAGTCAACGAAATGTTGGAAATGTGGAGGACATTATTTATGCCGGGACTGCCCAACGAGGGAACATAAAGAGGGTAGCAGCCACAAAGTTCCTCGACTTGGGGATGAGCCAAAAGCTGAGAACCAACAGGAGAAGCTCGTGGAAGCTAAGGGGCTTGGTCTTGAAAGTTCAAGTAAATAGTTGAATGTGGGACAGATCTGCAAAATTTTGAAATTTTGGATGTGCAAATTGTATATGTGTTTTTATGTATTGGAACATCGAGGACGGTGTTATTCCAAGGGGGAGGGGATTGTAATTCCATGGTTTTCACCCCGGTTACATTAAAAAGGTACATGGTGTATATATGTAATTAATCATGGTGTGGAGCTAAAGGCAAAATCCCCACCATCGATTTGGTTGTGTATGTTTCGTCAATAGGGATCATTGCCGATGGTATATCGTGCTATCCAGCACATTATAGTTTTGGGCATCATGTAAATATGCACATCAATTAAAATAAGCCTATAGACAGCTACGACGGTGCAACATTAAATGAAAAGGGCATGATTCCAAAGGTTAAGGGGGGGTTTTCCAACCCGTGGGGGTCATTGGGAGTTTTCCATGTGTCAGCCACCCATTTAAACTCTGTTGTATGTTAGTTGGGAGTAGTTATTGCTAAGTAGTGGTGGGTGTGACAGGACTGTCAGTCCTTGCCCACACACTCACTCCACCATTAAGCTCGCTCTTCCTCATGCAAAGGGCAGGGAAACGGTCACCACTCTCCCACTCTTCCACCCACAATTTTGGGTTCTCCCTTCTCTCACCGATTACTGGTATCCGTGGTTTCTCACTGTGGGATGGGGGGGCTATGTTCTTTCCCAGCTTGTGAAGAGGATCGATTTCCCTGTTGTATTATCATACCATGTGCATGTGTGCTACCCTCACGGATTTGTGGTATGTGTACCTATGTTTCCCCTGTCCAGGCTGAGAATCAGACCTTTTCATCTTCATGTGGGATTTGCTATGAGCTTGTGTTTCTCCCGTTGCTGCAGTGGTAAAAGCGTGGCTGTTCTCTTCCCCTATTTTTTGGGTTGTTGTGTATGCAAGCACCTTTTTGGGTTGCTACTAAGTTGTTTTGGCCACACTAGGGCCAAGAACAACTATGAGCCGTCTTGTTGACTTGAGTTGTGTTCACCTTGTCATTTGGGGTTGTTATCTCCTCAGAGAGCTGTGGACTGTTTGTTTTACTACGGTATGCATTGGTTGGTATTCAGACTATTGAGAGTATTATTAGAGGCTGGGTATGCTTGAGAAAACAGGTGTTTGGAGACACTCAGACAGAGTTAGACTGTTGGCTTTCTTCTCCACAACCCTTGAAGAGTATAGGAAAGGGAATTCAGGGCCTGAGGGACTATGAAGCAAAGAAAGGATTGAATCCTATTGATGGGTGTGTGGATGTCTTAGAAGTTAGGTTAACTATAGTGTAGGCATCCTTAGCTCTCCATTGAGGCCACCAGCTTAGCATTTAGCCTTTCCTAGATCCTTGACGACCTGATAAACCCTACTGTGTGGGTTTGGCTGATTTGTGTACCTTGGCTATGGATAAGCCTGCTTTGACCCTTATTCCTTGAGGAATCATGCCCAGCTCAAGGGTGGCAGTGTTGCTGAGAGATTGATGAGCACACTAGCATATGGTTGGGTGGAATGTTGCAGGAACGTAGCTAGTTGCGGGACGATTTCTTTTAAGATGAGTATTCTTGACTATTCCGTCTCTACATTTATATTTACTGATTAATGAATAGGATGAACATGTGGTATGCTTGAATGAACGTATGTTTGCTTTCGCTATGTATATGAAGGATTTTGTATCTTATTATGTTTTATGTTTTCAGCATTATATGCCTATTCATGTTCATGGGCTATTTGCCCAAAGGTTTTTGTTTGTTTGGTAGCATCCTCCTTGCCAGTCAGAGGGTCGAGGATGTTACATCGCATATACTAACATTTTTGTCATTGCCTCGCATTCTTCCATTTGTTTAGCATCATCCTCAATCTTCTTCTTTCGCTCTTCAACGTGCTCTGGTAGTGTACTTGGAAATGCATGTGCTTGCAGCTCCTCGTTTTCTTTCTTTAGCTCTGCAATAATATTCCTAAGTCACAAAATCTTCACCTCTACAAACATTTCCTCTGTAATGTCATGGATTTCCTAACATGCAACTGTAATTTCCTTCTCTAATCTCTCCTGAAAATCCAAGGCCTTCTCCTTCGACATCAGTTCTGCTTCTTGCGCTTCCTTCATCCTTTCAATTTCTTCCTTTTTCACTGCCACTTGTTCCTGCAACTTCACAAGGTAATATCCCATAATGGCTTCTCAGTCAGCAAGATCCTGGCTCGCTATCTTTTGCAGTTGCACCAGCACATGTGTGACAAGCTCGTTGATGTCCAAGCTGATGGTTTCAAACTGCTGCATCATGGCGTCAATGTCCTCACTGCCCAACTCTAGTGCTCATGGTGGAACCTGCACATTCCTGACGTGCTTCCTTGTGCTAATATCCACTGTGTGTTGTAGCACGTCCATTTATGGAACCTTCTCTAACACCTCATTTGTCAAGGATGTTAAAAAATTCTTTACCTGGTGTAAGAAACCAGTTGATTGGTCTTTCAACCATGCTTCACTCTCGATGGTCACCATGTGGATTGCAACAATGATTCGACTCACTTGATCATCAGCCATCCTTGGGGAGTTGCTTCCTTTACCTTGCTCGTATCTTCTTTTTGTTCTTCCTTCCTCAAACTGTCTTTCCTCCTCGAAATCCATTGTAGTCTTGGAAGACTCCTCCTGCGATTCCTTATCACTTTCTGGCATTTGCTCCTGCTCTACCAATGTGTTGGGTGGGGGTCTTGCATTGGTGTCCAATAGTTCCTCGACACTAATCGGTACTTTCCACTTGACATGCCACTTATTAATGATGGTGTCCAGTTCCACATCCTCAAATTTGTACATGGTGTAAAACCACTGCTTATCCCTATTCCGACGTGCTTGAATGTGAATTGCATGTGGTCCCATCGCAGATATTGCATTCTGTCGATACTTCATTTATGCTTCTTTGGTGAGACATGGAACTTTACCAGCTCCATCTCTCACCGCACTCTAGTATATGTAGAATTGAATAGTGCAGTCAATTTGGTGCTCCCTCTCATTCAGTCGCCATAAGTTTTGGTACCTTGTGCCCCTGCATGCTTGGGAAACTTCTACGTCCATACCTTGATAATGGGTGGGTTCGATCCATCCCACCAGCATAATCAAAAGTAGCAACCAAGAGTAAGTAAAATTTTTCGTACCTTCTTGAACTAACATCACATCCTCTGTTAGTTGATTCAACAAAGAGAGAGGCCAATTCATTTGGACGCCCTCTGCGCACGCAATCACTCCATATGTACATTAGTTTGGGCGATTCTTTCTAACCATTTCACAGCCAACGTCTTGGCTGCGAATTGAACTGAGCGGTCATTAACTGTGCTAATAAAATACACACTTTTGTTGTGGACCACATCATATTTCTTCTTCAACTTGTCCGCCAATATCTTGTCATTGTATTTACCGTGAAAGTACTGCGATGGGTTAGCCCCCTTCATAGGAAACCAAGTTATTTGTGAAATCAATTCCATGGTGACTGATACCTTAGTATCTAGCCACAAGTATCCTCCATGAAATCAAGACAAGAATTACTTCATGCATGCATTGGCCTCTATGGACCAGCCAAATTGTGACATATGCGTGAGGCCTAACAGCCTTAACCTTTGCAATCCCATCACCCACTTCTGTGGTGTGCAAATAACCGGCCCTCATGTGCCTTTATTTTATGATTCATATGGTGTTGGGCTTAGGGCAGACCTGGGTTCTATACTTTTGTCTTCGTACCAACAAAAGACCCACAGTGTTGGCCCTTTCAGCAACAACCTGCGAACAGGTTGCAGTCTCACCCGAAACAGCTATGGGGTGCCGGAGAATCAGGTTTCTGCAAGCAGAAGAGGGATATTATTGTACCTTTATCCTTTAACAAATAATAATCATACAATATAGAGCTTTGACATTCACTTATATAGCTTCGCAGTTAGATAAACAAAAAGTTTCTTGCTTAACCCTTAACTGGGAATTCAGAGCGAAGTTAATATTTAGTAGTGATCTTACTTTATCAATTATCTACTTATAAATGCATAAAAGAACATAACAAAAACAACACAAAAGAACCACAACATAAGATATAATGTGGTTCACCCCCAGTGTAGGGGCTACGTCCAGATAACTGTATTTATATTCAACTCTTTACAAAAACCACAATTCTGATCTGCGCACTCAGCTGCAGATCCCTTCAATTCCCCTAAGCTGCGCACTCAGCTACAGATCTTCTTAATCACCCAAAACCCTCTGCGCGCACAGCTGCAGAGGTCATCCACGCACATAGCTGGGACTTAACCTTTCTTACAAAACTAGGCCTTAGCTTCGCATCAAATCATCTTACATCAAAAGCCTAACCTGACTCCTTTACAAAAGTGCCTATTTATACAAGTGCACTTATTACAAAACCATGGGATTAAACCATGGGCACCCCGAAACCATAAACCCTGGGATTAAACCATGGGTTAATTACAAAAAGAGGGGTTTCAACCCAACCCCGAAACCCCTAAGACTATTTTGAGTCGTGGCTCCGCTTACAAGCTTCCACCAAAACCCAGGAATTACCAAAACTAAGGACCGTTAAGGTCCGCGCCCCAACATATGGCTCTGCGGTGCATTCAGTGTATGCCAATAGGTCACAATCGCTATATGACATTTTCATCGAGAAGGGCACAATGTTTAGTGTATTATGCACTCCTGTGGGCATTGTCGGCAGCTTAATTGGATATCATTGATTCTTGGTCAATTTAACTTGTGGTACGTCAACCTTGCACAATGGTACATACCAATGGATATCTACAGTTGTCATCCCCTTTCTCATCGTGGGGTCTTCTCCTCCAGTTTTCGACGGATCGACTGAGTCTTTGGCTTCGAATTTGGCCCTTCTGGTAATTCTTGTTGTCCTCTTCTTTTGAGATGGTGACTTGGGGTTGTGCACCCCTCCTCTTTCGAACAATCTATGGCAGCTCTTTCTGAATATTTGGCGCTTCTTCTATAATCGGTGTGCTTATAGGCAAAGAGTCATGAACACTACCACTCGAAATAACTTGTGTCATTCCTACAACTCTATCACTCTTAACCTCAAAACTATGCTATGGTATCTCTATGTGCTTCGTTCAACTCAACAATCACAATGGTTCATCCAATGTCTCACATCCTGCCAATTCGTTTAGCTTGAAATCACCTGTGCAAAATATTTTGAATTATCAGAACAAAATCCACTACCGATCAACCGAACCCACCGCTGATTTGACCAATCTAACGTTATAATTCCCCATAAATGCGTGTCCCTTCCAGCTGATTCGTCACCCATCTAGTTTAATTGCTTCATTAATTACCTGATTTGACTCGATCATATCCTCGCAAACATCACCAAATTTCTTCCCTGCTACGAATTAGACATCTTTCCTTTCGTTGCAACCTTCCTTGCCATGAAATCCTCCTCTTCGACATGTTTCCATATTTTTTTTCATACTTCTATGCAATTCCTTAAGAATCACATTGCACTTGGCTATCTCGGTAGGGATTTAGCTGAATTTCATTCACTAACTTAGGAAACATTATTCCATCTAGTTTCTACAATTGTACCACACCCCCACTAGTAATAAAATGAATGACATAAGGTCCTAACCAATGCATTTGTAACTTACCAGGATTCTTTGTGAACTTGTTGTCATAGAGTAGCACCATGTTTCCTTGATTGAATTACTTTTCCTTGATGTTTCGATCATGCCATGCCTTATGACGATCCTGTTCAACTTGTTGATGAAATATGGCGATGAATCGATCTTCCTCCATTTGTACCAACTGTGCCATCCGCTCCTCAATTCCTCCTTCATCACTCATACCTATCAATGTTGCAATGCATAGACTTGAAACAATGTATTCCATCGACATCACTACTTCTTGGCCATAGATAAGCTTGAATGGAGTTTTCCCTGTCAATTGGTTGCACATTGTCCTATAGGCCCACAATATCATAGGAATATTAAAATCCCAATCATTGCGGTTTGTGTTAGATAACTTTGTCAACAGGGAGCTCTAGAATCTTGTTGAATGCTTCGACTGTTCCATTTGCTTACAGTTGATAGGGATTTCTCTTCTTGTGTTGAATCTTAAATTCTTCCATCATTGCACTAATGGTGCGATTGATGAAGTGACTCCCTTGATCACTTATCAATATCTCCGAATAGCCAAACCGAGTGACAACATTGTCGAATAGGAACCTCGCTCCAGTCGCAGCAGTGCAATTTGTCACTCATGGTGCTTCCTCCCATCTAGTGAGATAGTATTTTGTTGTGATAATATATCATGCACCCATCCTCTTTCCTGGTTGGTTAGTGGGTCCCATAAAATCCACTACCCATTTATCAAATGGTTGAAACGTTACCTAAGGTACTAACGACATCTCATCCCTCTGTGATGGGTTCCCTATTCTTTGACGCACATCATAGCTCTTCGCATAATATACAACATCGTTGTGTGAATTTGGCCACTAGAGGCCTGCACGGAGTATCTTCCTAGCAGTTGCATAACCTCCATAGTGTCCTCTTGCAACACCATCGTTCACTTCCACCAATATCCTTTCCTTCTCATGTGGCAGGACATATCGATGTAGAATCTCTTTTGGCCCCATCTTATAGAGTTGTCCAGAAATTAGTTGAAAATATACAGCTAGAATAACCAATTGCTTCTTCTAACTAGTGGTGAAATCATCGAGTGCTCTTCTCATCGACAAAAATTGAATGATTTGCTCATAATGATCATCAACCATACCAAATTTAAACAATTGCGCATTAGGTATCCCATCTTTGATGCTAGTTGGTTCCTCTCCTGTATCAATCCATGAAACATGATTAGGTTCTGCATTCAAGCGACCCAATTTCACAATGATTTCAAAATCAAACTCTTGGAAGAATAGCTTCCAGTGGCATATATTCCCCCCCAACACAGGCTTGTTGACCAGGTATTTCAATGCAGAATGATTAGTGAACATCTTGAAATTTCCTTCCAACAAATAATGACGAAATTTTTGCAATGCATACACCATCTCCAAGCCTTCATGTCCATCGTGGTGTAGTTTCATTTCACAAATGACAATTTTCGGCTTGCAAAAGCAATCTGATGGTCGATCTCTCCTTTACCTGGTTGTGCCAAAACCACTCCTAATGTGACTGATGATGAATCGAGATGGACATGAAATTACTTTGTCGATTCCGAAAAGACCAATATTGGTGCTGTGACCATCTTAAGTTTTTAGAGTGTCGAGATTCCCTTGACACTCATGACTCCATTCAAATTGCGCATCTTTCTTCAACAACCTCTCCATCGGTGATATGATTGCTCTGTATCCTCGTATAAACTTTCGATAATATTCCATATTTCCCAATGTTTCTCTGAGTTGTTTCACATTTTTCGGTGGGGGAAGATTAACAATTATCCCAATCTTACCTAGATCAACCAACATGCCTTCCTTAAGGACAATGTTCCCCAACAAAATCCCGAATGGCACATAAAATATACATTTTTGCAGATTCAGTGCAATTTGGTGTTATCAACATCTTTCCAACACCAGTCATGGCTTTTCAATGTGGTCTTTTACCAATCCATAGACAATCCAATCATCCATGTATACCACCAAAAATTTCTGAATGAATTCTTTAAACGCAACAACTACGGTCTGTGAGAATATTGTAGGTGCGTTTTTTAGTCCAAATAGCATCACTGTGTGATGAAAGCATCCCCTCTCAGTCACAAAATTTGTCTTATGTTGATCTTGCTTCACAATCCTTATCTGATGATAGCCTGAAAAGCCATATGTGAATGAATAGGCCTCATGACCACCTACACCTTCCAGAACCTCGTACGTAAATGGTGTAGGGAACAGATCATGAAGACATGTGTCATCCTGAAGATTGACACAGATCTAAAATTCACCTGTCTTCTTATCTTGAATGACCATTGGACTGATCCATTCTGATTCTTCAATTGGTTCAATGATTCAAACATCCAACGTTCTATCAAGATCATCCTTCACTCTCTCCTTATATCACATGTTGAAGCGATACGGACATTGGTTCATGTGCTTTGCATTGGGATTTAGTCGGATTTTCATTTCTCCCAAGTCTCCTAGGATCCCTTTCATTTTAGAGAATTTGGTTGAAAACAAGTCCTGAAAGTCACGCAACATATCATTAATCTTCGCCATAGTAGCTTCATCCCAATAATCTCCAATATTGGTGAGATTCAGTTCCTCCTCTATCCCAATGTTAACCTTATGAATCTTCAGTGGTTGGTGAACTTTGTCTGTCGGCATCTCAGGTGCTATGATGTCATGACTTCCTTCAGATTCTAGAATATTGATATTCCTTGAATCATCCCCTTCGTCAGGTCCTCCTGTTACATTGTAACACTCCATCATCAACTACATCACTAGTATCTCCTACGATTCCATAGGAAATGTGACTGGGACTATTTCCAAGACAACATCCTGGATGTGTTGAAGTGCGCTATGAATCATCAGATCAACATCTGCAAAGATGAAAGTGTGACTGAAATAGATCTTCAAATTCTCCCATGTTGTAATCTCCCTTTGGAGCTCTGCTGATACGTACCACTTTCACAGAATTTCATCCAGTGTATGTATAAAATCATGTACCCACTTGTCCTTTAGTCATGATATCCATGGGGTCTAACATGCAATCAAATTATCATTTGGATTATTTCGTCAATCATACTTCTCAACTTTATAGTGCTATGTTTCACTGAAGTGAACTTTCATCAACCTGCAACATGTTGAAATATTGTAACTTCGAAGAATATTCTATATGTATCTTTTTGTGGTCCTCGATGGTCCTATAGGGAGAACCACTTGTATTCCTTTGTACCCTGATGCTTCTAATCATAAGAACTAATAAGAGTCATGAGGTAGTCCCCTCTAATTGTAAAGGTGGGTCATTAGCACTCCAGTGTGGTTACTTGAGCCTACATGTGTAACTCGAGCCTACATGATTAACTCGAGCCTACATGTCAGATGAGTTAACTTAAGTGAACAGATGAATATAAATAGAGGTGTAGCGCTTCTCATTTGCAACACACACTCACACTTGTGTAGCGCATTAGTGGAGAAGAGAAGTAACTGGAGAAGGAGGAGGATCAGTCTTTGATCTCCTTGCTGATTTTATCTTTTATCTTTTTGGGGAATCTATATTGAGGAAGCTTTTGCTCAGTTTTTCCCTTTAGGTTTTTCCCAGGATAAATCTTTGTGTTCCTTTTGGTTGTGCTTGTCTATCTTTCAGTGATCCTGTTTATATGCTTTTGTTATGAAAATGAAATGAAATACTGATGTCTTAGCTAAGCATATGAAAAGTTAACATGGTATCAGAGCCACCCTGAAAAGAAGACATTGTGCAGCTACATAATCTAGGGCTTCTTACTTTTTGGTTCTCTCTCCACAATTGATCATCTAAAGAAGGCTAGGCTGACTCTCCATTGAAGGGCGCATCTTTCTGTCGAAGCGGAATTTGATTCCGAGCATTTTCAGTTTTCGGTGTGGGAAATTAGGGCTTCTTGTAGAAGAAGAATTTTTGAGTGAGCCCAGTATAGGATTTCTCTCCTCATCAAAATCGAAGTTTAGAGACCTGGATCAATATTTTTGGTTGGGTGAAACTCCAGGAAAGTCAAACCCTAGTTTGACCTAGAGCTATAAAAACCCTAAATACTAAAACTACTACGTTTTGGTATATTCGCTATATCCCTATATTGGAAATGGTTTAGGAGCTGAAAATTGCAGATACAAAATATAAAATCCTGATGAACACTGTGTCCAAACGTCCTCCTCTGATTCGCTATATTCTAGGAGATATGATCCCTCCAAGTTAGGGTCCCAGCCTCTTCCAGAATTCATCCCTAAACAGGAGACCTAGGGAAAATTACTATAGCTTGGGATACAGAGGTCCAAATGGAATTCCTAAAGATATTCTAGAAATAGCATAGAATTTAATTTCTATGGTCCAAATTTCAGAACCTGAATATGAACCAGTGACACGTGGCATGTCGTACAACTTCACTGTTTTGAACAGTCCTGTAACAGGTCACCTTGGGAAAATGATCATAAATCCCAAGTGGTGAAACCAATTCTGATGAAACCTATGATTTTGGATCAAGGACATGTGAGGTTACCTCAGTGATAAATTTTAGACACAGAGGAGCATTAATTTAGGATATATCACAGAAATAGTAACAGGAATTTCTGCAGAAGAAATTGGAAAACTAGGGCTTCCTATTCAGGGAGCTTCCCTCCATTGTTTTCAGAAAAGGAGTACATTGGATAGCTCCATTTGAAGATATATATATATTTATATCCAATTAGATCTAAAATATTCCAATTTTTGAAAATTAGGGTTTCTATGACAAACCCTAGATCAGCCAGCTCTGGAAGCAGGACGGACACCTCAAATCGGTAAGATCTAATCTTTTGCTATTTGCATTTGAGGTTCTCATTTCAAAGTGATCTATCACATCAGCTTGATGATAATCTTGGTGAAGGTGAAAACTTCCAAGCATGGAAGTATTTGATCTCTCTGAAGAAAATGAATTGGACACCTACATGAGTAGAAAGGTTCTAGTTCTAGAGGGAGATGAGCCTCAAAGCCTTACACAAGAAGAACTTGATCAAGGCCAAGAAGATCATTGTTGATTCAATCACGGATCAACTTGCACCACAAGTGTCTTCCCTAAAGACACCAAAGATGTTTGATTCCTTGATCAAGCTATTTGAAGATAAGAACATAATTCAGAAGATGGATTTGAGAAAACAATTGAAGAATGTGAAGATCCAGAATGCATAACATCTTGAAGCGGTAGAAGAAGAAGCAGAGAATGCAGAAGTGGTGATAGCCACCTTGAATGGCCTCCCATGATCATGGGATTCATTCATGCGAGGAATGTGTGCCAGAAGGAAGTGATTAATTTCAGTTGACTCTGGGAAGAAGAAGAAGCTCGTGTCATAAGAAGAGAAGAAGAAAGATGGGAGCAAATTGAAGATTAAGCTCTCACCATTAAAAGAAGATCCCTCAAGCGATGAGGAATATGAAGAACTCAATTCTTGACGAACCTCTTATCCATCTTAT
The DNA here is from genome assembly GCA_001517045.1 of Pseudotsuga menziesii. Taxonomy (NCBI): domain Eukaryota; kingdom Viridiplantae; phylum Streptophyta; class Pinopsida; order Pinales; family Pinaceae; genus Pseudotsuga; species Pseudotsuga menziesii. Next base: position 128,857 of record LPNX010430392.1, read on the forward strand.
CATTTGGATAAGAAATGATGATTTCATGAATGAAGAAAATGATGAAGGAGAATGATCAAGAAGGATTCTACCCACGAAACAAACAAAAGATAAGTATTCAATTGTCATTTAATGATATTGTTTTGTTATGCAAATTCAGTTGATGTGTTCTGCATGATAGATTGTTTGCATTAATGACTATATACTACTAATATGCATGTGATCGGTAAGTAGCTCATGGTGCTATACATCTCTCCATTGCTACTTATCTAGAATGAAACCTCTTTGTTGACATATTGGATTAGTGCACAATCTCAATGATGTCATGGTAGAGATGGAAGGCATCTAGAAAGTTTATGTGAGATATGGATGAATTTTGTATTGACTAAACAGTTGCATGATGCATAAGAATTTGTCATTATGCATATGTTATATGAAATAGTTCTAACGATGCAACTGTTGCATTTGAATTGTAGGAAAGGTCGTATACAACCTCCTACAAGAAAACAAGGATGAGACTTGTTCTGAAGAACAAGTGATGACAATTCAAGATTCTCTCCAATAAACATGAATCTGAAGCTCCCAGGGTCAGAGACACTATGACAAAAGAAAGAGCTTCAAAGAGCGGTAGATCCACCTCAAAGGATAAAGACCACCATGGGTACGAGAGATAACTCAAGATGAAGAAAAGAATGATATGAAAGAAGCTATGATCAAAGAATAACAATTGAATCATGGGGAGTGATGTATACGATATGATTTTGAGACATAAAAGGAAGTACATAGTATCTATGGATCTACAAGAACAAGTGTACAAAGCAAGGTTCATGATTTTCCTCTGAAAGAATAGACTATGACATAACATACTCTATTGACTAGACCTACTAGAAGTATATACCAAGCATAGAACCACTTGTACAGAATGAAGATGATACTCCACTTCAGGGGCAGTGACTACAGAAGATATCTGAGTTCGACATGGTGCAACATGATGGATAGCTTCATGATGGATCGAGACTTTACCAAGAGTAAAGTGGGTTCCAACCTTCAAGGTTGAATGAAGAAGACTAGGATATGTTGATGACTTGACAAGACGAACTCATGGAAGATGTTATGATGAAAGAATACTAGAATGATGTATGGGATATAGTTCCCAAACCAAAAGGAAAGAGTATAGTATCCTCCAAATGGATATTCAAAATAAAGCATGCAGTTGACAGAAGTATCGAGAAGTATAAAGCAAGATTTGTGGCTAGAGGTTTCTATAAGAAAGAGGGAATTAATTCTGAAGAGACACTTACTCTAGGAAACAAGGTACACTTCCTTCAGAACCATGATGAAGTACAGTCAAGCCTTCCTTAATGGTATGATTGGGGAAGAGTTTTACATCGAATAGTCATAAGGATTTGAAGTTGAAGACAGATGGACTCACATATGCAAGATGAAGAAGGCCCTCTATGGCCTAAAGCAAGCTCCCAGAGCTTGGTATGGAAGAATAGATAGTTTCTTGAAGAGCATGGGCTTTTCCAAGAGTAAATTCAATCCTAACCTCTACTACAAGGTTGTATAAGATGAACCTATCATACTATATGTGGATGACTTATTCTTGACAGGGAATGAGAAACAGATCATGGAAAGCAAGAAGAAACTAGTAGAAGAATTTGAGATGAAAGACCTTGGGTTAATGCATTGTTTCCTAGGTATAGAAGTATGGAAAAGTTCAGAAGGAATCTTTCTCAACTAGGAAAAGTATGCGGTAGATATATTGAAGAGATTCAATATGTTGGAATGCAAAGTCATGGACACACCCATGGACTCCAACCTGAAGTTGTTAGCTGATGACTCATTGGAGTTAGTGGATGTGACTCACTACAGACAGATCATTGGGTCATTGATGTACTTAAAAAATACTAGACCAGACATTTGTTTCCCTGTGAACACCTTAAGTCAATATCTTGTTCAACCAAGACGGGTTCACCTAGTAGCTGCAAAACATGTGATGAGATATCTGAAAGGGGCTATAGACTTTGGTCTCTACTATGATGGTAGCCATGAGTATAGATTGCATGGCTACACAGATGCAGATTGGGTTGGAAGTATCTCAGACAGGAAAAGCACATCAGGTAGATGCTTTTTTTTGGGGTCTGCTATGAGTTCATGGTTTAGCAGGAAACAGTCCAGTGTTTCTCTTAGCACGACTGAAGCAGAATATGTATCAAATTACTCTACTAAGTCGTGAAGCCATATGGCTTCAGAATACGATATCAGGTCTCTTTGACCTGAAGATGGATACTATAATGATTCTATGTGATAACCAGAGTCATGATGATAGAGAACCCCATGTTCCATCGTAACACATGAAATCCAATATTTCTACATACGAGATAAGATGCAAATGATGATGTTTCAGTATTTACATACTATAGATGTAGATGATGGTGATTCAGTATTTCTATATTGAATATATAGATGATGATGATTTCAGTATTCCCATACTGAAGATATATATGATGTTTCAGTATTCCAATACTGAAGATATAGATGATGATGATTTCAGTATTCCCATACTAAAGATATAGATGATGTTTCAGTATTTACATACTGTAGATGCAGATGATGGTGATTCTGTATTTATATACTGAAGATATAGATGATGATGCTTTTAGTATTCACATACTGGAGATACAGATGATGATAGTTCAGTATTCACATACTGAATATGTATATGATGATGGTTTGGATGATGATGTGCTGACGAAAACTCTGTCTCGAGTAAAGTTTGAGCACTTTTGAGACAAGCTTGGTGTTGTTCGGAAAGACCTTCCTCGAAAGGGGGAGTAGTGATGTTGCAGTGGGATTGTATCATCCCTGGGCACTTGCCCTAAAGTGATCTGGAGACCTTGGTCCTCGAGAATGAAGAGGGATTGTATCATCCCGGGACATATGTCTAGAAGTGATCCAGTGAACTTCATCGAGAATGTGGCAGGATTGTATCATCCTTGAACTTTGGTTCAAAACGGATCCGGTGAACTTCGGTCATCGAGAAGGTGGTAGGATTGTATCATCCTTGGACCTCGGTTCAAAATAGATACGGTGACTTCGGTACTCAAGAACGTGTGTTGATCCCATAATTCCAATAGGAAGGATTGTCTGAGTTCCACAACTGTGTTGATCCCGTAATTCCGAAAGGAAGGATCATTAATAACTCCATAAAGACCTAAATCCCATAATTCCGAAAGGAAGGATCATTGACTTGATCTCATAATTCCAATAGGAAGGATTGTCTGAGTTCCATAGATGTGTTGATCCCATAATTCCGAAAGGAAGGATCGTTAGTAACTCCGTAAAGACCTAAATCCCGTAATTCCGACAGGAAGGATCGTCTGAGTACCACAAACATGTTGATCCCGTAATTCCGAAAGGAAGGATCATGTTGATGTTTTGATGATGATGATGATGATGTTTTGATGATGTTGATGTTTTGATAATAATGATGTTTTGATGATGATGATGTTTTGATGATGATGTTACTGATTGAAAGATCAGAGTATGATGATGATGACGTACTGATCGAGAGATCAGAGTATGATGATGATGGTGTTGATGTTTGAAATATCAGCATATGATGATGATGATGTTGTTGATCGAAATTTCAAATATCTGATGATGATTTTGTTGATCGAAAGTTCAAAGAGCTGATGATGATGTTGCTGATTGAAAGGTCAAAGTGCTGAAGATTGTTGCTGATCGAAGCGGTCAAAGATTGCTGCTGATCGAAGTGGTCAAAGTGTTGATGTTGCTAAAGACTGAAGATTGAAGATGAAGAGTACATGATGTTGAAAAGCTTCCAATGATTTATAGATGTGTTAACCCTGATGATGCTGATGATGCTCTCTCTCTCTCTCCTGTTATTGTTGTTGTTGATGTTGTTGTAGAATACCCTTCTCGTTAAGGGGGAGTGTTGAAATATTGTAACTTCGAAGAATATTCTATATGTATCTTTTTGTGGTCCTCGATGGTCCTACCGGGAGAACCACTTGTATTACTTTGTACCCCGATGCTTCTAATCGGAAGAACTAATAAGAGTCATGAGGTAGTCCCCTCTAATTGTAAAGGTGGGTCATTAGCACCCCAGTGTGGTTACTTGAGCCTACATGTGTAACTCGAGCCTACATGATTAACTTGAGCCTACATGTCAGATGAGTTAACTTAAGTGAACAGATGAATATAAATAGAGGTGTAGCGCTACTCATTTTCAACACACACTCACACTTGTGTAGCGCATTAGTGGAGAAGAGAAGTAGCTAGAGAGGGAGGAGGATCAAGCTTTGATCTCCTTGCTGGTTTTATCTTTTATATTTTTGGGGCATCTATATTGAGGAATCTTTTGCTGGTTTTTTCCCTTTAGGGTTTTCCTAGGATAAATCTTTGTGTTCCTTTTGGTTGTGCTTGTCTATCTTTTAGTGATCCTGTTTATATGCTTTTGTTATGAAAATGAAATGAAATACTGATGTCTTAGCTAAGCATATGAAACGTTAACATGACATAGAGACCACTTGTCGATCAATTTCTTATGTGTCGCCCACCATCGTGCTGAATTGGCCTTCAACGCCTCCTCCAATGCCAATATTCGCTATGGTTCTGAGACCTTATCTTCAAATTCATTGATAAATTTAGTCAAATTAGGTAGCCCTTCATACGTCGATAACTCAAAAACCTCCGTTGCTACCGAACCTAGTGACTGAGTGACTCGCCCACACTTCTGAATGGATACTTTGTTTAATCGGTTCTGCAGATTTTCTGGTGCATCGTCAAAATCTGATGATGTAGAGCTCGTGCTTTCCCATCCTAGCTCTCTGTCTATAGTGGGATGGGCATAATCCTCCAAAATGTTGTAGGCATGGTCCCATCCTCCTATGAATTCCTCCTTCATTAGTTTGACATATCTTCTTCCCTTACTCGAATCCAATGGGGATATGAATCTTATTTCGTGGTTCTCAAGGGTGCATCGATGCAGGTGGGTTACAATTTCTGGCAATTCAATTTCGAAAAAAACAAAAAAAAATGTAGCTCGATCGAACTTTTCCCAAACCCTTGATCGAGGTCTTAACACCTCGATCGAGGGTTTATAAAACACTCGATCAAGGCCTTCTTAAACCCTCGATCGAGCTTTTGATAAACCCTCAATCAAGGGTTCAAGAAATTGATCGAGGCTTAAAAAAATATCGGTCGAGGGTTAAAAAAAATATCGATCGAGCATCTCTAATTGTTATAACTATAAATAGGAAACAAACCCATGATTTAATTCACTATGCTTGTTGGATAGAAAAGAGTCATTTATATTCATTTGTAGATATGGCTCGTAGACTAATTGGAGTTATAGATATGATTGATCACATCTATTACTCCAATTACTCCGTGACTAATATCTACACATAAAATCTAGAGGAAGTGGCAGCAGTAATGCTTTTACTTGTTTATTCTTCAAGGTGTGTACTATTAACCATAAGTATCATTATTCTATTCGAAATTATGTTTTAATAAATTTAATTATCATATAATTCTATGTTTGATTTTAATTAATTCGAAGAACTTGTTCCTGTGAACAATACAAGATTTTAAAAACTTATGATTAAAGAAATTTTTGGGTGTCCATATTTGTGTGCACACACGAATATAGGCACTCAAATATTTTTTTAGTTAAAGTTTTGAAAAGCTCGATACCATACATAAACATTCAATAGAGGTATTTAAAAACACATGTAAAAGCTTGATCGATGGTTTTAGAGACCTTGATCGAACTCATCTAGCTTGATCTTGACCTTGGATTTTCATATGCATCATGTAATTTTCATTTAATGAAGTCTTCCAAAAGATGTTGGGACACCTTGTATTTTGAATCCCCATTTGAATTCATGTCATTGAACATTCTCAATTCTTGTCAAAATGAGAATTAGTATCATGTTTAGTTTCCATACTTTTTGTATTTTCGGATCACACAGTCACCATAACACCTTTTCTTTTATTTATTTTCTTCTACTCTTAGCATTATGAAACACCAAAACAATTAGTCACATGTTATTAATGTAAATTCTAATGCCATTCAATCATTTACGAGCAAGATTAACTGCAAATGTGTGGCACAATCACAATTTTGAAGAGTAAACAATGGACATTGATATAACCCAAGGAAATGAGGTCATATTTTTTTTTATGCTCACATTTTCATCTCTCTAAAGGTACTAAAAATACTTTGCTCCTTCATTTATAATTTTTAATTTTAAAAAACTACAATTATGTGATATGACTGTGAACTTAACATTAATTTTTATCTTAATCGTCCTGTTCTATTCCACCACGGGCTCTTGGCTTTAAATATATGTCCCGAAGATCTATATCATAGGTAGATCGTAGTCCTGAGAATCCAAGTCGAGTGGACACAACTCGCCTAAGTTCAGCTCATCAACTGAATTGCATGCATCATTGCTCTCCTTGGTTTAATGAAAAAAGAATACTATGGCAATGATGCATGCAATTCAGTTGATGAGCTGAACTTAGGTGAGTTGTGTCCACTCAACCTGAATTCTCAAGACTACGATCTACCTATGATATAGATCCTCGGGCCAAATATTTAAATCCCATAGCCTAGGGCGGAATAGAACAGGACGATTAAGATAAAAGTTAGTATTTTCAAATTCATATCACATAATTGTAGTTTTTTAAAATAAAAAATTATATACAAAGGAGCAAGGTATTTTTAGTATTTAAAACCTTTCACTACATTTTTGTACTACATTGTATACACATTGGATATATTGCTGATAGGAATCAAATGGTTTTGAAGTTCCTTACCAACCATTGATGACATAAACAAGCTAGATGTTGAATTCTAATGAAAACACACCATGATACTACGTGAATATAAGCATAAAAAAAATTAAATGCATGTAGTTCACAGACTCTAAAATTATTGTTAAAGCCCCAAAATGAATCCCTTGCTTCACCATCAAGGTTTCACAACTATTGGTTAAAGTTTTGAGTTATCATGCTAGGATGCATTGAAGGGTTTATTGTATCTATGTTATGGTCATTTTGCTACAAACAATTGTTTGTCCACTTGGTCACTGCACACAATATTCATAATCAATGTCATCTATAGTGTTGTTTAAAGCCATCTCTTTTCAACATAGAGTTCAATGTTTTTGTTAATATCTTTGGTCTAGAAAAAATTTAAACTTCATTAAATTTAGTTAAAAGGAGGGTCGCAAGGTCGCACATATGGGCCGCAACATATTATTAAACATTTTTCTTTTTATGAGTGGAGCGAGTTGGCATGTCATGTTTCTTTCATGAGTCTTATCCATTTTCTACATTCTTAATGTACTAATGTCTAGAGAAAACATATTGGTAATAGATTATAATTGTCAATTATGTTTATGTACACATTTATCTATACAATGAGAGAGTTCTAATTATATGTTAAGTGAACTATGGAAAAAGTTTTCTTGTTCCCTAAACTTTGATGCCTCTTTAATTGTTTCAAAAAACTCAATCTAAAAAGCAAAGGACACCTTCCCTTGTTACTAGTATATTTCACTATGGTTATGAGTATTATATTATTGCTCCTTCAATTCTTCTTCTTATGCATTTATATTCTTATCATTTATTCAGATATGAAAAATAAAAAAAAATTAAATACTTTATATTTATTACAATGTTTAGAATAAGTATCATTCTTCTTATTCTTTTTTATTTTATCTTTCATTATTTTTTTATTCTTTTACATATGTTTTTTTTACATTTACCATCTTGAAAAAATTATAACTTCCCATTTCCCCTTTATTCTTGTGTAATTTTTCTTTTTACTTTTTATTCAAAATGTGTGAAAACAATTACTTAATGAACACTTATGCTTATTACTAGTTTTTTTTCGTAATGAGGTAGAGGTCTTTATTATTGTCTAATTTTTCTTTTAAATTCTCTTAGTTGGGTCCTTGAATCCCATTTCTAAAATATCCTACATGGGCATAATCTTATAGATAGGGATTATGGTAGTTAGTGTTCACAAGATGTTGAGAACCAGGGGGCTAGGATTTAGCTCCTCAATTTTTTGTACTAAATATAAATGTGGTGAGCGTGCATATACAACCTTGGTAGTTATATACTAAGCTTTTTTTTTTCGAGTGTTTAACAGTAGCTTGATCGAGGGTTTATTGAAAACTCGATCGAGCTTCTGTTAAAACCTTGATCGAGGGATTTGAATACCTCGATCGAGCTTCAGAGCTCGATCGAGGGCTTGGAAAATAGAGAATTAGCCCTCTTGCAAGAAAATCAATGTTTCTCTGTGTCTTCTAGGGGTGTAAACCCTGCCATTCATGGCACATAACTGAGCGGAGTTCATACTGATAGATTCATCACCGAATCCTCTATCTGTTGAGGTATCATGCATGTGCTTTGGCATTCATATGATTTTTTTTAATTATTTCTAAAACTTACACTTAGAAAACTTGATGACAACTTCAAAGCAGATTAAAGAAAAATACACAAGGTAAAAAATACACATTCAAAAATTTCTTAAAAGTGCATAGCCCACACATTGACGCATCCTCTCCAAAAGGGTATCTTTGGTTTTTCAAATTTTGAAAACAATGAAAAAAAAGCTGGGATGGACACACATGTGTATAAAATGATGCTGAAATCAGATGTGGTCACTTTCGAAAAATAATAAATAATTGTCTATTGCAAAATAAATTAACAAAAAAATATGTAGACCACAGTGCATTTTGTGTAGATCATGCTCATATANAATTTCAAACATTAAATGAGATCGAAATATTTTTAAAAAAATATCATTGGGAAGCCAACATAATATTCTACAATTTGTTCTTTTACTACAAGTCGAAATTCACATGGAATATATGTGTTTTGAGGGCTTCTATCTAGCACATGAGTAAAAATTCAGGTTTTCATCGCCAAATTTGGCCAAAAAGTGTTACTCACCTTCATGGAATCACCCTCAAAGGTCATTAATCTTTTTGTGAATTTGATTACCGCCAGATTGTCCTTAGCCTATCCAATCCCCAATAGTGCAAGATATGAACTACCTTCATCGACGATTTCAATAATATCAAAATCTGCATATGTCTTCATCTCTTCTACTTCCACTAGTAAGTGCAGTACTCACCCAATTGGCGACACTTTGGCCTAATTTTCCAATCGCAGTTGTTTAGGGGACCAAACCAACTGTGGTCTCCCCATCTTCTCCTATGTCTACTTCATCAAAATGTTGGCATCCAAGTCCAAATCCAGAATGACTAAATCCACATAGTAATCACCAATATGGGCATTCATCCTCATCTCCCTTCCAGTTTTCTTCTTGTGAAAGGAATTCATAGCAGAGTACTAACGAAATTTCTCTGCTTGATATAGCAGACTTGCGATCTCAACGACCACATTAGGATCTTTCACTAGTGACAACCAACTTTCGAATAAACTTTGCAATGTGCCATGCTTCCGTGATGGTCCTGCTACAAGTGTTGAATAAAAAACATGGCATTTCATAGATAGGAAACTTACCCGTATCCCTTTTCATGGTATCTCTCGCATTGAATAATGTATCCCTCTCAGCATCGACATCAAATTGCACCTTTTTCTAAGCCTCCAATTTAACATGTGGAATTGGAGCATCAGGGCCCTGTCATCGCGCCTCCATGAGTAATGACTCCAACATCTGTGGGTTGAGTCCTAGGTTCCCTCGAAATTTTCCTGACTGTTGGACCTTGGTTATGATTTTGTGGTGGATTTACATGCCGGTTCGCATTTTGGTTCACATTATGCTTTTGATTCGGCATTGATGGATTATTCTTCGCTTTCCATTTTACCATCAATTGCGGACAATCTTCAACAGTGTGATCTGCGGTGATATAGTAGGTACATTGTAACTGAAGGTTTGGGAAATCTTGGTGATAATTCCCCAGTACTCCATAATTATAGCATTGAACAAGTCCATGACCTCGTCCTCCTCCTCGATCGAAACCTATGTTTCGTCGTCCTCAGAATCCTCCATGAAATCCTCCTTGTTGCTGGTATTGGAGTTGATTGAATTGTTGATGTTGCGGTGCATTCGACTGCGATTGAACATACTATGGTTGAGTATACTGCGGCTTCTATAGATCATACTTCATCTGATTATACTGCGACTATGGCATAGAAAACTGCGATTGTAGTTGTGTAAACTATGGTGGCAGCCTCTCCACGGATTGGTGCTCTTATCCCTTCATGTAATATGTATCATTTGTCCTTTCTTGGAGAGAGTCATATGCTCTACAATCCTTCTCTTCATGACCAATAGAGAGACAAAAATTACAAAACAAGTGTGCAGGTTTTGATACTACCTTTTGGAGATATACACATTCCTCGTTGCGATGTCCTTGAGTCTGACAAATTCGACACCATGGTAAACTGCCTTGACTTAATGGATTTGGAACGCCTGACTGTAAGTAATCAGGGAAGTCTAGGAAATGAAATTTATGATGTCATTCAGAGCGACATCAGTACACCATACTTCTTCGTGAATGTATTTTCCCTTCGTGATAACTTGCAACTAAATCGTCAGATTTTCCAGTTGCAATTGGATCTGATTCATCTCGACTCCAGTTTCTCCCACTAGTGAAGCCTCCATCTTCATCACAATTTCCAGAGCTTCAGTTTGTGTCACAATATTATGTTGCATTAATGGCATTCAGATATGTGGCACTAATGCTACGATAAACCATTCTTTGTGTTGTACATTGCTCATTCTAAAACTAAATTTTGCCATTAGCGCCTTGAATTGTTGATCGAAATCCTAGACCGACTTGTTTAGATATTGCTTGATTCCTTCAATTCCATGATGTACTGCGACTCAGATTTGGGTTTCCAAAATTTCTCAATCAACTCGGTTCTAATCTCTGCTAGAATATTATGTTGATTCCTTGTTGGAACCTGTACAAACTTCATATACCAATCTAATGCACGACCTTATAAATTTGTTGCAAGTTGTCCTCTCTTAATGTCTTCAACTTGGACTTGTTTCACAATCCATACTAATTCGTATAGAAACCAATATTGCTCAGGATCTTCATTCCCATTTCCATGGAACAAAGCTAATTTTACATCATCGCCCTCCATCCTAGGCCTTCTTCTAGTATTCGTTGATCCGCTACTGTTACTTTGGTGATGACACATTGGGAAGTCTTTTGATGATCTAGTGTTTCTTCCTGAATGTGGCGCAGTGCACGGAGGTGTAGGTACGTTGTTGCTCTAGGTTGGTCCTTCCTCGGGCTCGGGCGTATTCTGGTCGTCTCCTTCTTTGTTGTAGGGTCGCTTAGTCCCTTATGATCTTCTCTCGTAATTTCTTGTTCTGGTCGTAGCAAGACTCTCCTCAGTCCTCTATCTCTTCTCTTGTCGGAAACTCACCCCACTTCGTAGAAGACCACATTCTTCCTTGACTTCCCTCATAGTCTTGTCGTAAATCCCATCCATCTACCCCGTATCATTCCATTCAACCCACATCTTTGCAATACCCATAACCTCCACACACCAGAGATCTACTCATTGGAGTTCATCTTCAACATGCCATTTTCACAGATAAGCATTTTAATCCACAATTGCAAAGATAATAGAAGCCTACCTCTTGGTCCTCGAAAGACTTCCCTCTCTATGTCGCTATAGTATTTGACTGTGTCGATATCAAACTCAGTGATATATCCTTCCAAAATGTTGTCAAGCCACACCTCGACATCCCTCAACACCTTGTTGTCTACCTCCTTCAGTTGTTGGATCAGTTCAAGGGTTCAGCAAGTAGGTTCGCCTCCTTGGAAATTTCTCTTCTGATAGGTCAGTTGCGCTAACCACTCATACAGGATTATCGGGAATTCGGAAAATAAATATTTTTGGATGTCAAAATAGATATGTCTTCCCAACCACTCTTTCGTTGTTAGTATGGAACTCTAGTTTTCCTCTATTGCGAATTCTCGTGCCTTCTGATCGAACCAATCTTGAATCTATGGTTTTGTTAGATGCCACAACATGTCCTCCTCATTCTTGTAGTATGGTCTCGACAATGCAACCATTTGTTAACACACTTCAGTAGATAGGGGTCTAGTCACTATCGACAGACCTTTTCATTGCGACCTCCCTGAGCATTGACCCGGACAGGTTTTACCCTGTCCAGCAACACCTGCAAAGCAAATGAGGTCTCACCCGAGATGTTCGAGGGAGAGCTATAGGAATCAAGTTTCCGTAGAGGAGAAGAGGACTATGTGCACTAAGCATTCTTAATCACACTCACATCCAGAGATTTAGAACATTGGGGTTTATCGCATCATTCATTCAACATTATGACAAATCTATCATCACATTATTCAATTAGACATAAAAGATATCGACACACAATACTTCATTCATCATTCAGAGACTTCTGATCATTCAGCAAGACATTAAGATATTATATTGCACCATTTGTTTGCATTATTTATGTCATAAAAACCAATAAAACAGTAATCATAAGATCAGACATCGCAACAAAACACACAGAATTTCCAGCAATAATCTCATTCCATTAACTTCTACAGATCAACATCACTTTCTCAAAATACATCTCCTGGTCAATGCATTCAGACCGAAATAACATATACAAAGATCCAAAGATGTCAAGATAATGATCTAAGACAAAATCCAATATGATCTCGTACTACATTTCTAACTTTATATATAGGATTGTGCCTTTACACAATGGTCGACATATGACCAACTACTTAACTAACTTGGACCAAAAAGTACAAAATTAAGACCAAGCTAACCCTTGACGACTTCAGTCGCTTGCGCACCATGCACACCAAAGCCACCTGCCATCAATATATAAATCAAACGTTCTTTCATTTGGTTTTCTTTTTTCAACACCTTCAATTTTAACTATTACAATTTGTTACAATTAATGCTATATGTTATTTATGCATGTATTATGCCCCTTTTCAATTTTGTTAGCCAATAACCTTTATTGTATTGTTCTCCTTATACCTTAAATGCTCTAGATCAATAAAGATATTGCTGACCTCCCAAATCGTTGTATGTGATTTCCTTTGCTTACGGGTTGTTCACATTTAACTTGATTTCCTTCCATTTATTATACAAAACACCCATTGTGTGTGTACATATGCTAACCATGTGTGTAGGTTAGCCTAGCTGAGGCAAATTCTGGTGCCTAGACATCCTCATCCTCCTAGGGAGGACTAGTTTGAAGACATGGTGTTGTGTGGTGGTGTATTTCCTAATATTGCATTCATGCCGCCCTAAATAATAATAGGGTTGGTGTTGTGTGGTGGTGTATTTCTCAATATTGCAGTCATACCTCCTTAAATAATAATAGGCTTGTTGGAGTATATAGCTATGATGGTGCTACTATGATCATTTTAAAACCAACACCTTTAGATAAGAAGAAATAAGGTCATTAATCACTTACTTAGTCAGTAGTGTAGTTGTCCCTAATCCTTACTTAACTCTGCTCATTACTATTTAATATATTTTCAACCTTCTTTTTCATGATTCATTTAGTTGAAAACCAACATATATTGGATTAATTTCAACTCGGATTAGGTATTTCATGTGTAGTGGATTTAGTTTTTTTTTATTAAAGTGCTTTCCATTCTTGGGGTGCAGATAATGGTCTCATGGGAAGTACACATACATGTGTGGGTTGGATAAGATTGGAATTCTCATTCACCTTTATTCGATTGAGAACCCTCTATGACCAACCAACCAATCTAATTGACCGAGGAACCAATATGAGCCTAACCATTTGAGCTACTAGAACCAATTTGAGTTGATTGGTTAACCAATCCGAGCCATGAGATTTTGTTGAAAACTTTCATTGTTGAACACTTTCATGAGCTTGTGTTTGATTTCATTCTGCCCTATCATAAATATTTGCATTTTATATTGTCTCTAGATAGAATATTTTAAGACAATAATTAAGACAGTGTCTTAAAGGAAATATTTAGGAGAATACACAAGTTTCTTTTGTCTCAAAAAGAGACAACAATTTAAGACAATAACATAGACAAGTTTTTTTTGTCTCAATTAGAGACAATAATTTAAGACACTCTAAAGACAATAGTTAAGACAATAAACAAGTTTTTTTTTTTTTTTGGTCTTAAGACAATAATTTAAGGAAAAAATAAAGACAATAATTTAATATACTAGCTTAAAGGCAATATTTAAGACAATACACAAGTGTTTCTTTTTGTCTCAAGTTGAGACAATTTACAGGGTGATTCCATGAAGATGGGTAACACTTTTTGGCCAAATTTGGCGATGAAAACCTGATTTTTTACTCATGTGCTAGATAGAAGCCCTCAAAACGCACATATGCCATGTGAATTTTGACTTGCAGTAAAAAAACAAATTGTAGAATATTATGTTGGCTTCATAGTGATATTTTTTTAAAAATATTCCGATGTCATTTAATGTGTGAATTTTTGCATTTAATGAACTGCGTGACCTTAAAAATTTGAAGAAGTTAATAAGTGGCTTGTGTCCACGTAGAGTAATTCAATCTTGCATTAAAAATTTTAAAAAATATAAATATATGAGCATGATCTACATAAAATGTAGTGTGATGTGCATATTTTTTTGTTAATTTTTTTCGCATTATACAATTATTTATTATTTTTCGAAAGTGACCACATTCGATTTCAGCATCGTTTTAAACACATATTTGTCCACGTAAAGGAATTTTTTCTATTTTTTCAAAAATTGAAAAACCAAAGATACCCTTTTGAAGAGGACACGTCGATATGTGATGTGTGCATTTTTAAGAATTTTTTGGCTGTGTATTTTTAACTCTGCGGATTTTTCTTTGAGCTGCTTTGAAGTTGCAGTGTGGTTTTCTAAGTATAAGTTTTAGAAGTAAATAAAAAATAAATATCATATGAATGCCAAAATGCGTGTATGATACCTCAATGGATAGAAGATTCGTTGGTGAATTTATCGGTATCAACTCCGCTCAGTTATGTGCTAGGAATGGCAGGGTTTACACCTCTGCAAGGCACAGGAAATTTTCCATTTGTTTGAATGAGGGCTAAGTCTGTTTTTTTAAGCCCTCGACCGAGGTATTAACCTCGACCGAGGTATTTAAATACCTCGATCGAGGTATTAACAAGAGCTCGACCGAGGGTTTGTAAATCCCTCAACCGAGGGTTTAACAAACCCTAGGTCGAGGTCTTGTTAATACCTCGGCCGAGGTATTAGCTCGGTCGAGGTCCTTTGGAGCAAAAGCCCGAGAGTGAAATATGATTTTCACTCCAAACTTTTGATTTTCAATGTCGACACATCGAAATTCGGTAGTCAGAACCGACTCATCATCCTAGTTATCAATGGTCATGATTACTCATTGAAACAGTAATCGACAATCAAGATAAATATGATAGTTAACACTTGTCCATTTTTATGACAATGACTAAGGCCACAATTTGACTTTTTGATCAACAATGTCTACAGCATTTTCGTGGATTTTAATTTGACGCCTTTGAACAAAGCGCCGATGTAGTCCCTGAACAGATTTCCCTTCACAACTGCACATATACAGAACAAAATGTAACGAGCGACCATCTGCATAAAAGAATCAAGATTAGCAATTTCTACGACATATTTTTGCACAAATGAGATATACCCATAGAGACAGGCAGCAGATTGAGTAGCAAAAAGACGATGGAGAAAATCCTTCTATCTGTCGATTGAGGCCGCATCCCCCCAAAAATTTTGAAATGGAGTCGGAGGCAAATGGATCAAAAAAGTTTAATTTGAATTTCAATTAAAATTGAACGGCATTGCAAACAACTCTCTAATCACACAGTGCTGGCAAGTCAGCGATCTTCGAAATCAGACAAACGGCAGAGGCCACATCGGCGTTGGAATGCATGATCGGAAAACACATTGTCGGAAAAGGACCTTACCAATATCATGGATGTATCATATACATCACCATACTCTATGCCATGGATATGCCATTGAGAGTTCGTGTGTCTCTGACATTGATAGAGTCGTCTTAAAGATGATTCTGTCCAGTATATAACGCTCGCCGAGCAGGACGAGCCCACTTGTGCTCCGTAACTTGTAAGGGGAATCGCATTGGGGATCAGCTGAAGTGTGTGATATGTTTCTTTTTGCATTAAACCAAGGAGCGCAATAATCCATGCAATTCACTTGATGAGCTGTGAGTTTTGTCGACCTGGATCTGGATTCTCAGTACAGATTTGTGTTGTCATTAAAGCCTAGAGCCTAGAGCTAGGTGAAACAGGACGAATAAGATAAAACTTAGTGTTTTCAGGGTCATATCACATAATTGTAGTTTTTTTAAATTAAAAATTATATACTAATAAGGAGCTGAGTATTTTTTGTATTTAAAAGCTCTTACTACTCCATTTCTGCAACTTTAAATCTGATACCAATTCTCTCCCTCGCTGCTGCTCCATTCCAACCCTATTTTATGTTATGAAGAAGTAGTTTGATGAACGTTTAAAAGCTTTCACCAATCCATTTCTGAAGCCCTTGGCCCGATGGAGTTTTGTACTAGGGACTTGTGGTTTCTAGGTAAAATGGAGAAAGTTTTATTAGTACAATAAGCTGACTCTGGCTTGGCTTTCTCTCTTCTTTATTTTTATTTAATTTCTAAGAGATTTAGTATTTGTAGAGTTGGTCCAGGCGAAGTTGTTGGAAAATTGTGCTGGACATAGCTGCATCTATGGAATGGGTAGAATTGAAAAGAAATCATGTAAGTATCTCTGCTGCTAATCTTTGCATTTTTCTTTTACATATTTAGTTAGATGTCAATGAATGGCTTCCTTAGTTTTAAATTTTGCAGTATTTGATACTTCTGAAATTGTATTTCGAGCAAGAAAGTAGTTTCCCTTCTAATGCTATGCCAACCCCTTTGTCAAAGCAACATAATCTTAAGATACGTCTGCAAAGCTAGGCATTAATTCTACAAGTTTGTTATGCTCCTATATGAAACAACAACTCAACAAGCAAATTTAAGCAGCATCATCATCATTTTTGTTTTTTTGAAAATGCATATTAGACGTCCTTGCAAAAGAGAATATGCATCTTATAAAAAATGCAGGATAGTTTCTATTTCAAAGAGATAAATAGCAATGTGTGTTTGTGTATATAGTTGGGATAGTGTGTAGGTTGTGAGTTGCACTTGAAGAAAGCACATTAAATGTATACTAAAGCAATGTAACTAATTAGTGTAGAAATGGCTTAGTTGCAGACCCTTGATGCCCCTTTTAATAATAAAATTAAACTAAGATGTTTCAGGTAGTGATAAGTTTTGCATTAAATAATTTTAAAATCTGAATAGTGCATCGTTCTTGATCTTTCTATGCATCTTGTCAAGAGAAAGTTGTGTATGCTTTCGTTGCAATGCAAATATTTCATGTTCTTAGATAGGGGATAGCCACAAACTGATTGCACACTTCAGAGTATAAATCGCATACCGGTAGTTCCCTGTTAAACTTAGCAGTTTAAGGAAATAATTAATTTAAAGCCCTTTACACTAGAAATAAAATGTAACAATACATTTTGTTTGGAACATTTTAGGGTCCTTAAATTACAATTACAGCATTTTAGGCTTCAATTCTTTCTTTTCAATTACAACATTTTGTATACTTTTTATCCAACAAAAGTTGTGCATGCATTTTTCTTGCTGTGAAAATATTTCATTTTCTTATTATGGTTGATGGTCGAAGTTGAAGCTCTGTACTTGACTTCCAATATGCTTCCTCTTCATTACTAGCTTTGATAAGCTTAGAGCTCGTATTTCACAATCCTTAGTCTTTGTATTTGTTGTATCTGATATTTCAAAACCAGAATTTTCACGTAATTTTGCTGCTTCTCTTAGTGTTTTGTGTCAATGGATTTCGTGAATCTCAAATATTTGATTTGATTCAAGATTTTATTTCTGGTCCAAAGTATAATTATCTATGTGTTGTTAATATATTGTAATTAAATTTTTTATATGTAAATGTAGTTAATATATTGTAATTAAATTTTTTGTATGTAAATGTAGCTAGTATATTATAATTAATTTTTTTATATGTCAAGATGTTGGTCACAACGTTTATTTTATGAAAGGTATACCAACATCGTGGATGCATGCGTTCAATCATGGTGAAACATTCACACAACAATGTTATGTAGATAGATTTGACTTTTAACACAAATAAATATGGAGTAAGTACATCTTTACAATAAATATCATTTTATTTTTTACTTTCATTTGAATTCTTATATTTTTAGTATGATTATAATCATGTCTTGTTTACATATATGCTCTATGATTATAATCTTTTAAGAAGACATGAAAAAATAATGTATTCATATATGCTCTATTTCAGGACTCTAACCAACTCCACAATATTATTATGTGTATGGCAAGTCCATCGAGCATGGTTGAAGAACATTGGAAATAAAGTCAAAGAAAATGAAAACAAAATTATCATTTTCCGTGCTTTAGGAGAAATCATCCACTGGTGTCATGATCATGAATCTGTAGAACATGTATTTACAAAGTTCTTTAATGATTTCGATTGGGAGATAAGTTTTTTTTGCAATATTTTAAGACCAATTGGCTATCCAACAATAAAATAAATAATTTTTTATAAGTTAGTTTTTATGACTCAAGTATGCAATGGCATAATTGTATTTATTAATTCATAACTCCAAATTTTTTATCTAGATGTGGGCAAAAGCTTACAGGAATTTTCCACATTTGAATCAAGATACAAATAACGCAATCGAATTCTACCATGGGTACTTAAAATAAAGGTGCCTTAGTGAGCATAACAATGCATGTCATAGACGAGATGACTGGTTGATTCATGTGTTGTTGACATAGGTTGAATTATATTACAAACATATGCAATGTTTAAAAGAAGCGGGTATTATACAACCTAGAAAATCCTAGGAACAATTGAAAGCATGCAAATTCAAAGCAAACAAAATCCTAAACAAAGATTGTGTTGTTGACCGTAAAACTAATGGTGAAAATAAGGTCCACAACCAAAGTAAGGATATTCATGACACTTGGTATAATGTCATATATAAAGGCTCAACTTTTCACTTCTGTGACTACAATTGGGCATTAAATGGGAATGTTTGTAAAAATGTACTAAAAGTTGGTATGTTGGTGAGTAATGATATTTTTGGTGATAATCTATTATCAAATGTCTCTAGCTCTTTTGTTGAAAGGCCTAGATCTTTAGTTGGTTTAAATGAAACAACAGTATCAAGTCCATAATTACAAACAAATCATCCACTATGCTTTGATTCTCCTCCCAATCTTAGTTGCAATAATGGTCCAAGTATTAATGATGTAGATAATTCTTCATATCATGTTGGTTCAACGCCTGTAAGACTAGATAATGTCGTACCTGAGGTTGTTGGAATGGGATCTAAGATGGAATCTATTAATCAATAATACAATGGTTTACTATCCATGTCGTACTTGAGGTTGATGGAATGGGATCTATGATGGAATCTATTAATCAATAATACAATGGTTTACTATCCATAAACCTAACGAATTTTGAGGAGGTTCGTGCATTGAAGAATGTGCTTGCCAATGCACGAAAATAATACAATAAAATGTTATTTTAGTACTACAACTCCATCAAATATCACTACCAAAAGACGACATATATTTTTGAGCCCAACAAATAAAAAGATGCGGCATAGTCATGAGAAAAGAAAAATCAGAATTTCAAATGGTGGAATGAGTTCATGGGAAGAAGCAAAGCATGTATGAGCAATTGCAGTTGCATTTTGAAAAACACAAATGAGGTGGATGCATGTGGTCTAGTGAAACATTTTAGTCTACATAATATTGGTAACAAAATTTGATATTTTGTTTTGTTGTACATGAAAATTAGATTAACATTACCATCAACACAATATTATAAATATGAGAGACAGGGAGAGAGGGGGGAGGGGGAGAGATAGAGAGATAGAGAGAGAGAAAGAGAGAGAGTGATGGAGGGAGGGATAGTGAGGGATGTATAGAGAAGGTGGAGAGATGTTATGAGAGAGGAGGAGTGAAAGAGGGAGACACACACACATAGATATAGAGAGAGGGATGTTGTGATAGAGGGGGGGAGGGACACACACACACACACAAATAGAGAGAGAGAGAGAGAGATATATATTATGTGGGATAAAGAAGGGGAGGGGTGACCAACAAAGAGAGAGAGGGGAGGGGGAGAGATAGAGAGTGATGTAGGGAGGGATAGTGAGGGAGGTATANGAGAGAGAGAGGAGGGGGAGAGATAGAGAGTGATGTAGGGAGGGATAGTGAGGGAGGTATAAATAAGGTGAAGAGAGGTTTTGAGAGATTGGGAGTGAGGTAGGGACACACANGAAAAGAGGTTTTGAGAGATTGGGAGTGAGGTAGGGACACACACAAACACAGATAGATCAAGAGAGGGGGGGGGAATACACACACATGTAGAGAGATAGAGAGAGATGGAAATACAAAGGCAACGAGGGCTAGTGAGTAAGGGACATGCCTAACCACATATGACAAAAATATTCTCTAGGGATCAAATCTTGGATTTCCTCCCTT
>LPNX010430433.1:3692-14109 GCA_001517045.1 Pseudotsuga menziesii
CGCATAAGCGACGGTTCTATCTGTCTCTTTTGCGACGGTTAAGCTCTGTTTCCGTCGCTTATGCTACGGTCCTACATGTCACTTTTTCGACGGATAATCTCCATTTCCATCGCTTATGCAACGGTCATACATGTCACGTTTTCGACGGCTAATCTCCATTTCCGTCGCTTATGTGACGGTCCTACATGTCTCATTTCCGACGGTTCTACAAGATCTTCTACAAAAAAGTGACGGTTCGCCCTGTCGCCTTTCCGACGCTTCATTGTTATAGATGTCATTTAAGCGAAGTTTATTGATGTCTCTTATCCGACGCTTTAAATTTAACCGACGGTTACTTCGGTGTCGCTTAACCGACGGTTAGTTAGGTGTCGGATAAGCGATGACTAGTTTCCAACGCTTAAAAAAAAATCATAGTGTCGTACATGCGACAGGGAAGTGTCGAAAATCCGACAATACGGCCGTCGGATTTTTGGGCAAAATGTAGTAGTGTCTTGAACTCATGACCATGATGATTTAATGCAGTCTCTATGTTTTAGTTAAAAATGCTAGGTTTCGAATGGTGACAACACCATTGCTTGCAATGGTGCATTGGTTTGGAAATACGACTGTGTAGTTGTTTTTCTTTTTTTCTTATAGTATAAATTATAGTGTTTAACAATAATGCATTCACTGTTGTGTATCAATCATGGTAATGGTTCTTTCTTGGAAAGGTTTTGACTTTGTGTAAATTTGATATCTATAGTTTAACTTCTCATTTGGGTATTTTGTAGAGTTGTTTGGGATTTAGAGTCGTTCCATTGCTAGCAAGGGAAACATTTCTTTTTAGCTTAGCGACTGAGTAGATATTGCTGAAATGTTGATTTATGGTGATTTATGATTCTATTACTTGTCTTTTTATTAAGTTTTGGGGATGGCCGTGAACTATGGTATTAACCTTACGCTATGGAGGTCATTGCTATGATAGCATAGACCATGGTTAATTTTTTTAGGGTTTATGTTAATGGATTATTTCTTTTTTTCTCGGCCATGAGCCATGAAATTCTTACAACGTATAGATTTTGTTGGAATTTAGTGTATTGAAATGTCGATAGGGAAACAAATTCGATTTGTGGTTAATTATTCTTGTATCCAAATTTTAAAAGTGTAGATTGTATCAAATTGTTGGTTTTTCAACATTAAGCTAGCATTATTAGGATCTTTAACTGAGAGAATAAAAAGCACAACAATCAAACACAAGAGACAATGAACACAATGTTTTTCCTCGAGGAAACCATAAATGGATAAAACCTCACAACTTCCTTAGAGATAGAATCAGCACAAAAGGTAAAACCCCAAAATAGTAAGATAAACTCTTGACAGCAATAACCTTCTTCTTCTCTAGCCCCGGTATCTTCTACTTCCTCAACTATGCACTACACTTGAGTGTGTAAGTGATGTGTGCTAAATAGAGAGTCCAACTCTCTATTTATACTAATCCCGACATCACTAAAACCCTAATAGGTCCAACCTTTACTAGGAGAGTCTAATAACGCTAGTGCCCCGAAACTATGAGGACTTTAACCCTTAGACAATAGGAGGGTTACCTACAATGACTTGACATGACTTGTTTACATTATTGGTCTTGCCGATCGGAACATCGAGGCATGACAACATGACTCAATTACATTATAGATACATCCTAAAATAAACATCGGGTTACAATACATAATATACATAGATGAATACATTCTGAAGTTACAATTACATCAACACTCCCTCTTAACTAGGAAGGTATTCTCTCGACACAATTTTCATCACTGGTGTTCTTCTCTAGATCTTCTCATCATTTGCATCTTCAAGTCATATTCATCTGGATCTGGATCATTGTCACTAGATCATACTCAATATGGAACATCACTGGATCATCATCACTGGATATGGATCATCACTTGATATGGATCATCATCACTAGATCATACTCGATCTGGAACATCACTGGATCTGGATCATCACTAGATCTAGATCATCACTGCTAGATCTAGATCATCACTCGATCTAGATCATCACTCAATCTAGATCTCTCAGAGTCATCATAACTGGATCTGGATCATGGCTCGATCTGGATGATCACTGCTGGTCATCATCATATCTGCTATCTCATAATTCTTCTCATCACAGGAAGTTCTACAGAGCCAACCCTTTTTCATGCTGGTTATAGGCCTAGCCTCCATGTACGTCTTCTTCAGCACTTATATTTGACCTACTCGTCAGAAAGGCACAACACTCACATCCATCCAGGCGGGGACACATCCTACTCACAATGATGGAACACATCCTGCTCACAATTATGGAAGAGCTCTACACTTACATCCATCCAGGTGGGAACACATCCTGCTTACAATGATGGAAGGGCTCTACACTTACATCCATCCAGGAAGGAACACATCCTTCTCACAATGATGGAAGGGCTTTGCACTTACATCTGACCTAGTAGGAACCAAATCCTACACCCTCGTCAAAAATCCATGTACTCACATTTGACCTGGTAGGAACCAACTCCTACACCCTCGCTAGAATGGCCCCCAGTCTCAGACTAAGCTACCTGGTAATGGACCAGGTGCCTCCACTCTCCTGGAGAGTGGCAGTTTCCCTTACATCTGTCCTACTCAACAGAATGGCCAATGCTCACATCTAACATGGGAGGAACCTAATCCTTTAGCCATGACCAAATGGTTCAGCCCTTATATATAACCTAATTGTCAGAATGGCTCTCTCAATCCCAGAATGAGTGTTCTCGGTAACTAACCAAGTACCTCCATTCCCAGAATGGAAATCAACACTCATATCTGACATGGAAGGAACCAAATCCTCTCACCATGACAAAATGGCTTAGCCCTTATATCTAACCTGCTCATCAAAATGGCTATGGATCTCAACACTCATACCTGACATGGAAGGAACCAAATCTTTTCACTATGACAGAATGGCTTAGACCTTATATCTGACCTACTCATCAGAATGGCTATGGGACTCATCACTTTCCCTTGGAGGAAACCTCGATCTAGAGAACACCAAGATTCTCCCTAAAGTACTCGAACTTCACTCTGGCCAATGGCTTCATCAACACATCAGATATATATTCCTCCGTCGCAACATACTGGAGCTTCACTGCTCCCCTGTACACCATATCCCTGATATAGTGATACTTGATCTCGATATGCTTCGACTTGTCATGGAACACTCAATTTTCTGACAACTTCACACAACTCTGGTTGTCACAATGTATACAAGTATCATCCATATGGAGATAAAATAAATTAGATAGTATCTTTCGTAGCAATACTGCCTCACAACTAGCTGAACAAGCTGCGACATACTCTACTTCAGCTGTACTCGGTGCAACACAGGATTGCTTCCTGTTGAACTAAGAGATCACACCTGATCCCATACTAAAGCAACACCCTGAAGTTCTCTTCCTATCGATGGCACTGCCTGCCCAATCTGAATCAACATAACCCTCCAGGTTAATCTTCTGATTCACATCGTACTTGAGCCCATAATCAACTGTACCCCTCAGCTACCTCAGAATATGCTTTGTAGCAATCAAGTGAACATTTCTCGGATATGTCAAGAACTGGCTTGAGGTGTTGCCAGTAAATTAAATGTCTGGTATTGTGTTCTTTAGGTACATCAATGAGCCAATCATCTGATGACACATTGTAGCATCAACTGACTCTGATGAAGCATTGCTCAATAGCTTCAGTTTTGATGCCATAGGTGTGGCCATAGTGTTGCAGTCCATCATCCCAAACCTCTTCAGGATCTCTACTACATACTTCCCTTATCCAAGGAAGATTCCATCCACACTCTTCCACACTTCCATACCTAGAAAATAATGCATCATACCCAAGTCCTTCATTTCCAACTTAGTAGCAAGCTTTCCCTTCGTATCAACAATCAACCCATCCATACCTATAACAAACAGATCATCTACATATAGTAGAAGTATTAATGGGTTGTCATCTTCAACCATGTAGTAAATGTTGGAATCTGCTTTACTCTTGGTAAATCCCAAACTATATAGAAAGCTATAAATTCTGCCATACCATGTCCTGGGTGGCTGTTTCAAACCGTATAGAGCTTTCTTCAATCTGCATACATGAGACTCCCTGTCATGTTTTGCTTGGATTTCTGGAAGACCTTCAACAGCTTTGCTTGCAATAGGTAGTGCTCTGTAATGCACATGTGCAAGACTTCTATGCCAAAGTTCACTTGACTCGACTTTGTCATGGACCAAGGCTTGTTCTGGATGGCCCTTTAATTTGTACAATTATCCTTCTTGTTCTCCAATCACTACCACATCATTGATAGTCTTTCCTTTTCGCCACATGATGACTTGACAATCTATGAATGCAATCCGCATTCCTTTTGCATCTAATGTCGATATGGAGACAAGGTTCTTCTTGAGTCAAGGTACAAACAATACTTCTTTCATTGTTAGAGACTTTCCAGAGTCTAGCTTATAGGAAGATTCCCCGCCACCTTTTATTGGATATTGGTAGTCATCTCCTAGCTTCACCTTGTGAGGTGATTCATGTTCTGACAATCTTACAAAGGATTCCTTGAATCCAGTCATATGTTTGGAAGCCACACTGTCTATAAGCCAATCATCACTTCCATGAGTAATGTTACCTGTGAGAGTAGAGATCAAAACATATTCATCCTCGCTTGAAGAATCTTCACTTTCATACCTATTTCTTTTCTTGGATGGTTCATCATCCTCTACAGCATGAGCATGATGTCTTCTTTTGTTGCTCCTCTTTGTTAGCTTTTGTTTCTTAGGACAATTCCTTGCATAGTTTCCTACTTCATCACCTGTATAACATATGATCCTAGATAAATCATTTCTAGTGTTATCTTTGTGAGAGTGCTTACCTATGAAGTGATGAGATCTTCTTTTGGTTGTCTTGGAGTGTGACTTGGAGTGTACTGTGAGAGCTTGATATTCACTTCTCATCTTTTCTTCTCGAGTTGCTATCCGGGCTTCTTCTTGAGAGCACTCTTCCCATAGTCTGTTGAATTTGACTAACTTCTTTCTAGCACAGATTCCTTGGATGAAAGAATCCCATGACCTAAAAAGGCCATTCAAGGTAGTCATAACAATCTCCGCATTTTCCACTTGTTCATCTACTACTTCTAGTTGCTCCTTGATCTTAGAAACTCTTGTGAAGTAAGACTGGATTGTTTCTTCATTCTAAATCTTCACATTCTTCAGTTGGTTTCTCAGAGTCATCTTCTGGTTTATGTTCTTCCCTTCAGACAATTTGGTTAGGGCATCAAACATAGATTTAGGTGTCTTGAGAGAGGACATCTATGGGATAAGGTGATCCTTGATAGAATCAGCAATGATCCTCTTTTCCATAACCAACTTCTTCTTATGCAAGGCCTTAGCCTCATCTCCCTCTAGAAGTGGAACCTCCTCATGGATGTAGGAGTCTAACTCATTTTCTTCTAGGACCAGGGAGATCCTATACTTCCAGGCTCGAAAGTTATCAGCTCCCTCAAGCTTTTCATTAATATTGGTATGATGCGACATCTTAACTGAGAAACTCAAATGGAAATACAAAATATTTTAGATCTTACCAGGTCAAGATGTCGGATCTGAATTTTGAGCTGAAATCCTGTAGAGCTGGTTCAGGAGAAAATTAGGGTTTTGTTTTTCCAAAGTTTTGTCCACCCAAATGCCTTGAAATTTATCCCTAACTTTGATTTTGGGGAGGATATCAATCCAGGCCTAGGCTCACTAAAAAAATCCTCTTCTATGAAAATCCCTAATTTTCAGCAACAGTGATAGGTCCAAAACTGAAAAACCTCAAAATTGGATTATGTTTTGATAGAAAGATGTGCCCTAAGGAAAAGAGTTATTCCACCTTACTTTTGCTGAAAATCTATGGAGAGAGATCCACAAAGTAGGAATCCCTAGTTTCCATAGCTGCACAGTGTCTTCTTCTCAGGTTAGCTCTGATACCATGTTAGTTTTTCAACATTAAGCTAGCATTATTAGGATATTTAACTGAGAGAATAATAAGCACATCAATCAAACACAAGAGACAATGAACATAGTTTTTTCCTCAGGGAAACCATAAATGGAAAAAACCCTACAACTTCCTCAGAGATAGAATCAACAAAAAAGGTAAAACCCCAAAACAGTAAGATTCACTCCCGACAGCAGTAACCTTCTTCTTCTGTAGCCCTAGTGTCTTCTCCTTCCTCAACTATGTGCTACACTTCAGTGTGTAAGTGATGTGTGCGAAATAGAGAGTCCGTATCTCTATTTATACTAATCCCGACATGACTAAAATACTACTAGGGCAGACCTCTACTAGGAGATTCTAATAACCCTAGTTCCCCGAAACTGCGGGGACTTTAACCCTTAGACAATAGGAGGGTTACCCACAATGACTTGACATAACTTGTTTACATTATTGATCCTCCCGATGGGAACATCGGGGCATGACAACATGACTCAATTACATTATAGATACATCTCGGAATAAACATCGAGTTACAATACATAATATACATAGATGAATACATTCTGAAGTTACAATTACATCAACAAGAATCAATACAAGCTATTGCACCATTGATAAATTATTGTGAATTGACCCTTAAGAGATTCGATGTTGGCCATGGTTGGAAAGTAACCCTGGTTTTTAAACTGTGAGCTCACAGGATTTGATCCTGAGCTATGTGGGTTGTAAATGATGTGTGTGTAGTTTGTGTTTTGGCACAAAAGCTAGCTGGATTCGATCTTGTAACCTTTTAATTTATACTACATATGTTAATGTATTTTGCATTAGGTTATGGTTGGATTCTTATGTTATAATCTCTTGAGAGATACGATTTGGATAATGTATTTTATGCTTAAGTTATAAAGTATATAGTGTGGTTATGAAGAATGAGGAAGTTGTGCCTATAGGCCATAAAGGTATCGATAGCTTAGCTTGATATTTGATATTGTTGTTTTTAATATGGAAATGATTTGGTTATAGTTCTGTTTTATGATATTTTATTAAAACTGTTAGCAATTTATATTTATGTCATAAAATTCTACACACATATTAGGCTAATACTATAGATAATAGTTTGGTTTATTTATAAACAATATGAGCCTACTGGAAATATCAAATATGCCAGTAGAGATAAGATATAGGATCTATTTTTAAATAGTTCTAGGGTTTGGAACTTGAATTTATAGACACAAAATAAATTGCAGAAATGAAAATAGAAAACAAAACCCTTCTATAGATAACCCTAACCTTTGGTAAAAGAAATATATCTGTTAATAAAGAATGAGTTTAAACTGCAAGTGTTGAGCCCATATTTATTATCATTTTTGGCAATTAAATTACTCATTTAAACATATGTTTTGTTATATTTTTATGTATTTTCTGCCACGCGGATCACCATTTAGCCCATGTATGAATATATTAAAGGTTTATATATAATCCATTTATTATTGTCATTTTATGATTTTTTTTATTTAAATTAACATTATTTCAAGCATATGTGATATGTTAATGTGTATATTCGTTCGCAGGTTATATAGTCTGTTTCGGTGAATTAATAACAAGTATGCAAACAAACAGTGCATCCAACTCACTATCAAGATTATGACGTAACTCGTTGTCCAGCTCATGATCCAGCTTGTTGTCTAGCTCATGATCCAACTCATTGTCCAGCTCACGACGTAGCTCGTTGTCCAGCTTTCTGTCTAGATTGCTAATCAGTCTGCACACTGTTAATAACCAATCTCATGCATTAAACAATGGAATAGATTTGTAACCTACCTACTGCCCACATGTTTAAAGGGTGGAATGTCTCCATTCTAGAGGACCTACCATGTATGTTTCCTTTTCTTGACACCATTCCATTAGCCACGATAAGGAAGGATCTTGCATTCCATACCACGATGAAGAGAACCAGACTCGCGAAAGAGAAGGAAGATACATGTGTGCTGGGATTTGATTTGTTAAAATCCTTTATGATTGACTAAATTTTGAGAGTAGTATACCACTAAAGGTTTGACTTGCTCATCTGTTGTAAACAATATAAATACCAGCCTCTGCGTGAGTGTTCGGGGTGGATCATTTTCATTAGCTAGACAACCAGTTTTCTGAGAGAAGAATACTGTAATATTGTCCAGTATTTTTAATAGAAGTTCTACATTCCACTGTTCATGATTTTTTTCATGTAAGTGCTAGCCCAAAGTCACCCTTGATTACTGAGAGGGCCCCTCATCAACCAGAGGTTTTCTTTTCTTGTTTTCGTTATTTTTCTTTGTAGCTAATTCAATTTTGATTTCTAGTTTTTTTATTTCATTAAGTTACTGTAAATGTTTGTTACATTTTCTTTATGCAATGCATTTTATTTCTAGAATTAAATAGCTAGATTGCATGATAGTTGTTTTCCATTTGTTTCTGTCATTTCATTTCCATCTTATTATTTAGTTTTGTTCATAAGAAGATAGATTAGATTGTTTTTATCAATTTAAATAGATAAAGTTCTGCATATTTCTTCTCTGTTATAAGATTACGCAATTTGAATTTCAGTTTGTTTATTAATAAGTAATGATTCTTGACGTTCATGAATTTGTTCAAGTTTATTTTACTGCTAAATTTGATGATTAAATAGGCTTATTTACTGTTCCTTATGCATTGCATCTTCATATGAATAAAATCAACTCAAAAGTAGATCATTTAGGTTATTTTATACTATTTTTTTTATACAGACTGTCATTCAAACAGTTTGTTCAGCCTGTCATTCTAACCTTTCTTCCAGTCTGTTTTCTAGACCTACAGTTCAGTCTATCATTCAGCCCACAGTTCTGGTTTTACTATTTTTAATGTGTTTTAAAATTGTTTTAAGTTCTAGTTCATTAGTATTTAATGTATTCTTTGAATGTAATAGTTAGATAATAGTTTTATTTATTATTTAGACTATAAGTTTGATTGTTTTAGGTTATTTATTAAAGTTTTATTCTTTTCTCTACCTCTTTTCCCTTTGAACATGCTTTTGAGTTAGGGTATGGTGTGTTTCTTTTATTTGTTTCTGATTCTTCTTACTATTGTATTGTTTTATAATTATGTTTTTGGATTAATTTATCCGTTTGCATGTAAAACTTAGGATTTGTAGTGTTATATTTAGGAATAGTTTCATTTTTCACTGTGTGATTACCAACAGAGACTTGTAGGATAGAATTCAGTTTCTTTATTAAGTTTTCTACTTGCTTCTCTTATTCAGTTTTCTTTATTAAGTTTTCTACATGTTTCTCTTACTTAGTTTTCCATTCACTTATTTAAGTTTTCTTTGCATCATAGCCTTTTAAGTAGTTGTTGATAGTATCATTTTTAGTTAGGAGTTATTTGTTTATACATTATTTAGTTGTTGTACATGCATTTCCAAGAGTACACTTTCTTTTCTTAGTTAGTTTTTGAAGTCACTAAATAGACTTTGGAATAAAAAGCAGTGATTGTATTCTCATTTGTTAATTAAAGTAATATAGCTTGATATTATTTTAGTTTGATGTTTTGTCTTAGTTCAATTATATTAGCAATTGCATTCTTAGGAGTTTGACTCAGTTTTTCATTTTAAAAGATCTTTCGATCTTTTGTTTGTTAAAATATTTACACGACACCCTCTACCTTCATATATATTTTGTAGCCACTCGAAGCCTACCAACCCCGGTTGATAATTAAATATTAGGTGAATTAATCTAGGCATTATAACAACCAAGATTTTGCGTCGTTGTCGGATAGTTGTTTTGTAAGGTAGAATAAATAGAATTTCCTTATGAAGTTTACGAATAGGCTGGTGGTGGGGGAGCAGTAAGATGAGAGGTAAGAACCTGCGCATTTGTTATAACAAGAGCCCCCAAATCCAACAATAGTAGTAGCATAGGATTTTCTTTAGTTTATTTTTTCATGAACAGACCTAGAGATTCTAAAGGTAGATACACTAAAACTAGTTCCCCCACACCCATTGCCTTTAAATATTAAGTTTCTTTCTTTTATACAAAGATTTAGCATGATTTTATTTATTTCATTCAAGTGTGTGACTTATTTTAACATTTAAATCACTTAGTGGTGTTGTAAGCACCACCCACATAAAAACACATCCATAGGTCACCCCATACCACTAAGACCTCCCATCCTCCACTCTCTCTCTATCTCTATCACTCCCCATCCAATCCAACTACCTCTAACCATCACCCCCTATTACATCCCCTCTTCAACACCTATACATCCCCACATTAATCTGACACCCCCCACTCCTAAACACCTAACATACCCCTTCCTATATTTCTCTCTCTCACTCTCTCACAGACACATCCATAGGTCACCCTATGCCACTAAGACCACCCCCCATCCTCTCT